>OY740787.1:58466887-58731887 GCA_963514005.1 Raja brachyura
AAGTACAGTTTCATACCATTTCAAGTAGGATGCAAGGCCACCAAATTCAAATGCAGTTTCATACCATTTCACACAGGGTGCAAGGCCATCACATTCAAATGCAGTTTCATACATTTCAAGCAGGTGGAAACCACCATAAAACCACCATAAAACCACACAAAATACCACATAAACACCACACTGATAGTTCAGTAGACATTCAGTGTGTTCAGTTGATTCACAGCTCAGACAGAGTAGTGACCTCTTCCTCCCCCATCTGGCATAGACTGAGCCACACCCACACCCACACTCCGGGTTTTATAATCCCTCCCCCTCCCATTGGACGGGGCGTGGCCTTCATGGCATGAATGACAGGAGAGAGATTCTCAACATTTCTTAAACACTAATAGCACTTTTATTTTTCATTGATGGGAAGAATCCTCTGCACCTGATGAGCGGAGGGGGGCTGAGTAAGATGGCCAAAAATCATAGCCGTAAGTGGTAGCGTTTTATCTAAAATCAATATACAGTGCAAACAGGAAGTTGTCGAGTTTAGACTTTTAATCATTTGCTGTGCTTTATTTCAAACCAACCACCACCAAGAGCGGAACTCGCTATCAAAACATGGAGGGGACCGGGGGACAGGGGGGACACAATTTTTGGCGGCCACCCACGCATGCGCACACTCACAAACACATCACGCATCCAACGCTAAATGCAGCTCAACTGCCTGTCTCGCCGGGTTAACCTACAGCCCTGACTGGACTGATGGGACACCAGCGCTGCTTCTCCGTGCTGGCCATATTTCCCGCAAGCCAGGTTAACCAGGCAGAGTTGAACTGGGTTTAGTGCTGCTTCTCTGCGCTGGCTGTGGGCCTGGGGGCGCCGCACCCATCTGACTCCCAACCTCTCTGGCCACCCGTCGGGGGGGGGCACTCGGGTGGGGATGGGACAGCGCCAGAGACCTGGCCGGGATCGATCCTGGCTGTGGATGAGGTGCAGGTCTGTGCCACGTCTCCCTCCTCCAATCACCGCGCTCTATCCTCAGTCCCACCCCCCCCCCCCCCCCCCACTCCTCCCTCCTCCAATCACCGAGCTCTATCCTCAGTCCCATCCCCCCCACTCCTACCTCCTCCAATCATTTGCTGTGCTTTATTTCAAACCAGCCACCACCACCAACCATTTGCTGTGCTTTATTTCAAACCAACCACCACCAACCATTAGCTGTGCTTTATTTCAAACCAACCACATTTTCATTTTCAAACCACATTATGGGCACTCAAGGTCAGTAAAACCACACTCACAGTTTAATAGACATGTGTTCAATGTTATTCACAGCTCAGACTGAGAGATGTGACCCTCTCACTCCCCCATCTTGCAGAGACTGACTGAGGCACTCAACACTTCCGGGTTTTACAGTTCCTTCAGAAGGGGTGTTGCCTTCCGGAGAGAGAATCTCAACATTTTTTAAACACTAATAACTCTTTTATTTTTCATCAATGGGAAAAATCCTCTTAGCCTGAGCAGCGGAGGGGGACTTTGAGTATGATGGCCAAGAATCACAGCCATAAGTGGCAGCGTTTTTTCAAAAATCAATATAGAGTACAACAGGAAGTGGTCAAGATCAGACTTTTAGTAATATAGATTTGCAATGCATATTAAGTCTTTCATCATTTATCCTAGAATAATGAATTAGTGTTACCAATATCTAACAACTTGGACAAGAATTTGCATCTAAAATCAACCCTCACATTAACATTTAGTTGGCAAATATCCAAACCGTACCACTTTGATGTCTGGTCGATTCCTCGCTCTTTGAGAGTATTTGTCACAACTCTTTAGATAGGTTTAGAGGGATATGGGCCAAACAAATATATATGGGACTAGCTTAGATGGGGAATCTTGGAGTCATAGATTTATATAGCTTAGAAACAGGCCCTTCGATCTAACTTACCCATGCTGACCAAGATGCTCCATCTACACTAGTCCCAGCTGTTTGACCCATATCCTTCTAAACCTAGCCTATCCATGTACCTGTCCAAATGTTTTTAAACGTTGCAATAGTACTTGCCTTAACTACCTCCTCCGGCAGCTCATTCATACACCCACTGAGTTAAAAAAATGCCGCTTGGGTTCCTATTAAATCTTTCCCCCCTCACCTTAAACCTATGTCCTCTGGAGTTGGGCTGAAGGGGCTCTTTTAGTGCTGCATGACTCTGTGACTCTTCTCCATTCTCTTCATGGTTGCCCCTTTGAGAAACAAGCCTTTCTTATGCTGTGAAGAAGCTTACTGTGATTTATAATGAGATTCCCATTCGATGTGGAGTCCATTGAAATAGTCAAAAGTATATAATTAATAACCCGGAGACCCGGAGGTTGTATGGTCCTATCCATGAGAATTATGTAATGAGAATTTGTTACACTTACTACTGTGCTCTGAACTAATATGTATTTCTTTTAATTTACTGTTCAGTATTTTGGGTTTTTTTTGTTCCCTTTCTTGCTTTAATTGATGCTACGCTGCCTTCATAGACAACGGACGCAATATCAAAGGTAATTCTTTATCGAAACCTGCATGTAATTTTGCCACTTCAGTATTTTCATTCACTTGTTTGTTGAGTCCTGACCAAGATCCTTCAAACTCAAGCTGAATGTAATTAACTGATATGAAACAGTTAAGTAAAGAACAGTAATGTTTACTGCTATTTTATATTTAATCAATCATTATAATGACTTGAATATACATTATTAATATTTATTATAAGGTGTGTTTTTGTTTTGAGGATGCACTCTGCATGGTTTTGACTGAGAGTGGGATTGAAATCCATGTAATGTACCTGACATCTTAGAGTCATAGTGTAAATTGCTTATTCAAAGCTTCCCCCCGGTCTAGTTTCTGTCAAAAGCCACTGAATCAAGCACTTGATCAACTAATCTTTATTTTAACAAAACACAATTACAGTTCTCACCACTGTACCTAACCACCGCAGGTTCAATCCTCGTATCTGCCTGTTCAAGCCCTCTAGGACTCGCTCAAACAGAGACACTCCAGAAGGTCACGTAGTCCTAAGTGCTCTCCCAGAAGATCGACACGGGACCTCGTGGCAGCGGACTTTTATAGGTCCCGGGACCTCGAGGGGCCGAACCACATAGGGGTGGTCTCTTTACAATCCAATTAACTCCGTCCATAACAACCCAATAATACAGCAGCTAATACATTGTATTCAAACAGGGCTTCTCAAGGAAGCAAACATAACAACATTTACCCTGATCTGCATGAAAACCAGACAAGGCTCAATACCTCATCTAATCAACATTAGGCAAAGTAGAACTCAGCAACATTATTTACAAGGTGTATGTCTGGTTTGCAGTCATCCAATCCATCCATTTTGCACCTAATTGACAGGGTCTGCAGATTTTCGTATTCTTTTCCTGCAGCTTGGATGTAGGCTCTAGACAAACTGGCACCACTCTGCAGCTTGTCCCGGTTCTGCAGAGAGCACTTCCAAATTGACCAAATCTCCCAGCAGCCCTGAAGCTTTTACCCCATTTTAAAGTCCTAACCTCTCCAATCTGGCCAGGATTAACATTCATTCCTTTTTATCATATATGATAACCTATCATTTATGATAACCAAATAGTTCAATACTCAGGGGGTTACACAAAAAGCTGGAGAAATTCAGCGGGTGCAGCAGCATCTAAGGAGCGAAGGAGATAGGCAACGTTTCGGGTCGAGACCCTTCTTCAGACTGGTCAGGGATCAGGGAAACGAGAGATATAGACAGTGATGTGGAGAGATAAAGAACAATGAATGAAAGATATGCAAAAAAGTATTGATGATAAAGGAAACAGGCCATTGTAAGCTGTTTGTAGTGTGAAAATGAGAAGCTAGTGCGACTTGGGTGGGGGGGGGGGGGGGAGATAGAGAGAGAAGGAATGCCAGGGCCCGAGGGCTGAGGGAGAGGTGGAGAAGGGGATGAGGCAGCCTGGGTTAACAGAATTAAGAAAAATCAATGTTTAAGCCCAGAGGATGCAGACTCCCCAAGCGGAATATGAGGTGCTGTTCCTTGCGGTGTTGCTCACTCTGGCCGTGGAGGAGGCCCAGGACCGAGAGGTCGGATATGGAATGGGAGGGGGAGTTGAAATGCTGAGCCACCGGGAGGTCAGGTTGGTTACTGCGGACCGAGCGGAGGTGTTCGGCGAAACGATCGCCCAGCCTCCGCTTGGTCTCACCGATGTAGATCAGCTGGCATCTGGAGCAACGGATGCAGTAGATGAGTTTGGAGGAGGTGCAGGTGAACCTCTGTTGGACTTGGAAGGACTATTTGGGTCCCTTTAAGGAGTGGATGGGGGAGGTGAAGGGACAAGTGTAGCATCTCTTGCGGTTGCAAGGGAAAGTGCCCGGGGAAGGGATGGAGCGGGAGGGAAGGGAAGAATTGACAAGGGAGTTGCGGAGGGAGCGGTCTTTGCGGGAGGCAGACAGGGGGGGAGATGGGATGATGTGGCGAGTGGAGGGGTCACGTTGGAGGTGGCGAAACTGGCGGAGGACTATCTGTTGTATGCGCCGGCTGGTGGGGTGAAAGGTGAGGACCAGGGGGACTCTGCCCTTGTTGTGTGTGGGGGAATGGGGAGAGAGGGCAGTGTTGCGGGGTATGGAGGAGACCCTGGTGCGAACCTCATCTATAGTGGGGGAGGGGAAACCCCGTTCACTGAAGAACGAGGACATTTGTGATGACCTGGTGTGGAACACCTCATCCTGGGAGCAGATGTGGCGTAGATGGAGGAATTGGGAATAGGGGATGGAGTCCTTACAGGAAGCAGGGTGGGAGGAAGAGTAGTCCAGGTAGCTGTGGGAGTCAGTTGGTTTGTAGTGGATGTCGGTCAGGAGTATATCACCTGCAATAGAGATGGTGAGGTCAAGGAATGGTAGGGAAATGTCGGAAATGGTCCAAGTGTATTTGAGTGCCGGGTGGAAGTTGGTGGTGAAATGGATGAAGTCAGTCAGTTAATAGTTCAATACTCAGCTAACCAGATATACATAAGTGTGTCCATTACATTTTCCATCTATCAGCAACACAAGATGATGATGTTTCTTCCCAGAATCTTGTCAAGCTTCCTGAGTTTTTGTGGGCGGGAATTCCCTCCATCCGTGTTGCTGCCCATTCTTCCATCCCTTTCCATAGTCGAACGTAAAATCTGAAATTCCTGAAAAACTTGGGACAAAACAAGTTACCGTCATGCACCCATGCTTTCCCATACATTCACTATACCTATCCCTATTCGAACCTATTATATTCTACTCTATCAATGTACCCCTCTTCCTATTATTTTCCTTAATATACTCTTTATTATCCTAGGATCAACACCAATCAGCCTTCTTCATATTCACACAATGTTATAATATGTATATCTGATGACGGGTTCTCATATAAATTTCAGCTGGGTTCAGTCCAGATTTCCCTACAGGCATGACTCTAATTTAAAGCAAACCGTGATAAATGTTCCAATTTAACCATATTCAGTCTCTGCCTTCAATTCACTATTTAAAATTTCAGTGTCCATCTCATCCTTCTTATCCCACAGCATAGTGGCCGATAACATAATCCCATTCCAATTCTTGTGTTGTTCAAGAATTGGACAACACAAGATCTCCCTGCCAGGAATTCCCAGTTGTTCCAATTTAAACAATCAATTTCTATATGTCATTAATTTAATCATAAATCCAATCAAGAATGCCGAATCCAAGGACAATTTCTCTCCTTCATAATAGAAGCCGCTTTATCATCAAGGGTTAAACAAGGGTTTGACCATTTCCAATTCCAACTCCAATGTCAATTTCAATTCCCATTTTAATTTCAATTTTAATTCAAATTTTAATTCCAACTCTCATATTCCCTAAATGTTAACAGTTGTTACCAGACCTTCCCAAGTTCCATCCTTCCTGATGTCCTCTGAATAATCCTTCCCATCTTTGGCTGCTAGTCTGGGGATGAGATAATAACTATCAATTAATAATCAAACTCCAATTATTCCTCAGCCAGATTCCACAAGTCTGTTCCAAATCTCCAAATTGTAAAGTCCCTCCAATTCATTACCATACAACTTCGAGACCGAATCCAAAATTTATAAATTTATTTCTAATAGCCATAATTTATATGCAAATTAGGTATTTTACTCCAAACCATAGAGGAATGTTTTTCAAATTCAGTCCTTTAAAGTGGGGCTTGTCCCAAATGTTGTCATAGGTCATCGGTGTTGTTTCTTTCAAAGATGATTAGAGTGTCTTTCACTTTCCTTCCTTTTCTTTCTTCAGAAGCTAGGTGATATTAAAGTTGGGCACTAGGGTAGGTCTTCTTCTTCTTTTCTGATGTTAGTCTCAACTACAAGGGAGTAGGGATACTGAGGAGCAGCTTTGTCTGTCTGCTGGCCTTCCAAAATTTGTCTTAAAGGGCAGGACAGTATCAGTTCCTCCTGCTAGTTGATTCCTGTTTCTGCCCGTTCTCAAGGGGTCTGTATATTCTTTACCTCACTCCCCAGATAGTATGGCGTTGATATACTGTCCTGCAGGCACAAACTCAGTAACACCTTAGTATAATAACTTCTTTCCCCACTCCCGTACCTCCTGCACAGTAAGTTTGTTTCTTCTCTCCCTAGTGCCATTTCCATTCCTTAGTTACCATTCCTTCTCACGCCAGCTACTATTTTTCTTACTTCCTCCTTTCAGTGAGGGATTCTCGAGAATTAGATTCTATGTGTCTCCTCCTAGAATTTGGAAGGGGTGAGGTTCTTCTGGTTTTACTGTTGTTTCTTGGGCCATGTGAGGATGCCTTCAAATTTAATAGATGGTATTACTGTTAACTGACAGGTTAGGGCTAACAAAATGGGTTGGATTGCCAAAATGTCCCTGCCCCCTGATCTCCCTGCCAGTGTCCTCGTCCTCGACCTTCAGAATCCCAAGAGTCCCGGTACCCTCTCGGAATCCACTGGTTTCTGTAACCCCATGGCCTTCTTCTCTGCCCCCTTCCTTCTTGATAGTACGCCCTCATAGGACACGACTGACTCCAATGTCCTAATCCCCAACAGTTGTAACACTGATTGGGCCGGATCGCTCTACAACCTCTCCAGCCAAACCGAGGAAAGGTCGGTTCCCTGAATGGGAGATCTACCCAGGCCTTGAGGTCTGCCTCCTCCTTGTCCTCTGCTGTCCTTATTTCTCTTCTTTGAATCTTTAATATAGGTCTCTGAGCTGCCATTGAACCAGGCTGCCTTAAAGTCTGAACGCGTGTGATCTGGGGGACATTGATACCTAATGCGGCATCTCCCTACAAACACACAGTCTACGGGGAATCTGTCTAAATCCCCTTCATCAGGGAATTGCACCGACATAATAATATTATCAACGTCTGGATCAATCCCTCCATATTCTCCTCCTATCTCACCCTCTGAAAAGCTATTTGTTCTATCCCTTCACCTCCCGCTATTGGAGTTTCTAATCAATTTTGTCACCCATGTCGATGGAGTCTTCCTTCTAGCTCCTTGATCTCCCCTACTGTCCTCCACTTGTGGAGTAATCATAGGAGCTAGAGAATCCTTCCCCGATGTCTCAACTTCAGATTTGAATTTAGGGGAGGAGCCGAAGATAACGCTGACTCCTCCCGTGTGCCCTGCTCGCAAACTGCGCATGGTGTCTCTGAACTGGGAACGTGAGAGTGCTGTGAGGATTGCTGTGGCTCCACTCGGAAAAATTCTGCCCACCCTGGCATATAATAAGCCTTTCTTCCTTCGAGGTCTGCAGATACTGCTTCACCCTTACCAAATTTAACAAGTTTAGGTTTTGTCGGCACCTCCCCTTTAAGAGCCGTCTCAGTAGTCTCCCTTTTGAAGATGGTATTCTCTCGTTCCTGCTCCTGCTCCTGCTCCTGCTCCTGGCTTAATAGTTCTTCCTATCCCTGTTCTGGAATGTCCCAAGAAGGACCAGTTCTATCGTGTTCCCCTCTAATCCCCAATTTACAAGCCGCCATTCCTAGGGTGGATAGCAAAACTGCAGATTGTCCCAGTTCTGCAGTGAGCACTTCCAAATTGACCAAATCTCCCAGCAGTCCTGCCCCATTTTAAAGTCCTAACCTCTCCAATCTGGCCAAGATTAACAATAGAGTCAGCAATGCAGTGTGAAAACAGGCCCTTCGGCCCAACTTACTCAAGCCGACCAAGATGCCCCATCTACACCAGTCCCACCTGTCTGCATGTGGTCCACATCCCTTTAAAACATTCCTATCCATGTACCTGTTCAAATGTCTTTTAAATCTTGTTATATTACCTGCCTCAATTACCTCCTCTGGCAATTCATTCCATACACCCACCACCCTTTGTGTGAAAAAGTTGCCCCTCGGGTTCCTATTGAATCTTTCTCCTCTCACCTTATGTCCCCTGGTTTTTGATTCCCCCACTCTGGGTAAAAGGCTCGGTGCATTCACCCTATCTATTCCCCCTCATGATTTTAACACCTCTATAAGATCAGCCCTCACCCTCCTGCGCTCGAAGGAATAAAGTCCTAGCCTGCCCAATGCCATCCTTATAGCTCAGCCCCTCAAGTCCTGGCAACATCCTCGTAAATCTTCTCTGCACTCTTTCCAACTTAACAATATCCTTACTATAGGAGGATGACAAAAACTGAACACAATGCTCTTGTTGATTCCAACAACAAAATGCTGATTTTAATCTTTACCATAATAAATCAATCAGAAATCCCTACCTTAAAAATATTATGAAAGATTTGGGAGTTTATAATTACCATGGAGAAATGTAAAATAAAGCTCTCTGCGGACTGTAAAATCTGAATTCTAATTACACCTTCCCATAGTAAACGTAATGAGATCATATCCCGAGTAACACAAGTTACATTGAGCCATAAAAACAAGGAACAGCAGATGCTGGTTTACAAAAAAAAATCACTGCACTCTTTCCAGCTTAGCAACACCATAGCAGGATGCCCAAAACTGAACACATTTCTCTGGTGAACAGGTTCACCAGACTGATTCCTGGGATGTCGGGACTTTCATATGAAGAAAGACTGGATAGACTCGGCTTGTACTCACTGGAATTTAGAAGATTGAGGGGGGATCTTATAGAAACTTACAAAATTCTTAAGGGGTTGGACAAGCTAGATGCAGGAAGATTGTTCCCGATGTTGGGGGAGTCCAGAACAAGGGGTCGCAGTCTAAGGATAAGGGGGAATTCCTTTAGGACCGAGATGAGGAAAACATTCTTTACACAGAGAGTGGTGAGTCTCTGGAATTCTCTGCCACAGAAGGTCGTTGAGGCCTGTTCATTGGCTATATTAAAGAGGGAGTTGGATGTGGCTCTTGTGGCTAAAGGGATCAGGGGGTATGGAGAGAAGACAGGTACGGGATACTGAGTTGGATGATCAGCCATGATCATATTGAATGGCGGTGCAGGCTCGAAGGGCCGAATGGCCTACTCCTACACCAATTTTTCTATGTTTCTATGTTTCTCTAAATGTAGACTCATCAGGATTCAATGCATTCACCTTATCTTTTCCTATCATGATCTTCATAAGGTCATTAGGTCATAAGTGATAGTAGTAGAATTAGGCTCTCCGGCCCATGAAGTCTACTCTGCCATTCAATCATGGCTGATCTATCTCTCCCTCCTAACCCCATTCTCCTGCCTTCTCCCCATAACCTCTGACACATGTACTAATCAAGAATCTAACTATCTCTGCCTTAAAAATATCCATTGACTTGACCCCCACAGCCTTCTGTGGCAAAGAATTTCACAGATTCACCACCTTCTGACTAAAGAAATTTCTCCCCATCTCCTTCCTAAATGAATGTCCTTTATTTCTGAGGTTATGTCCTCTGGTCCTGGACTCTCCGCCTAGTGGAAACATCCTCTCCACATCCACTCTATCCAAACCTTTCATTATTCTGTATGTTTCAATGATGTCCCCTATCATTTTTCTAAACTCCAGCGAGTACAGGTCCAGTGCCCGCAAACACTCATCATAGGTTAACCTACTCATTCCTGGGATCCTGATCATATCATCATAATTGATAGGAGCAGAAATAGGCCATTTGGCCCATAAAGCCTACTCCGTCATTCAATCATGGCTGATCTATCTCTCCTAACCCCATTCTCCTACACTTGTCTAGTTTAGACACTTGTCTAGGTTAGTTTAGTGATACAGCATGGAAACAGGCCCTTTGGCCCACTGACCAATGATCTCTCATAATGTTCTATCCTACACATTAGGGACAAATTACAGAAGGAAATTAACGTACAAACCTGTACATCTTTGGGATGTGGGAGGAAACCGGAGCATCCGGAGAAAACCCACGCGGTCAAAGGGAGAACGTACAAACTCCTTACGGACAGCACCCACAGTCAGGATTGAACCAGGGTCTATGGGGCTGTAAGGCAGCAACTCCACCTCTGTGCCACCGTGCCACCCTTTTGCTATGATGCAACCCGATGTCTGAAGTTAAATTATTTTGGCTATTATTCTGTTAATAGATTCATAATTTCAGATTAGTTAATTTTAGATTCAGGTCTCCTGGCAACTTCCAGCGTTCCAGAGAAAACAATGCAAGTCTGTCCAACCTCACCGTGTAGCTAATACATCCTAATCCAGGAATCATTCGGGTAAACCTCCTCTGCGCCCATTCCTAAACCTCCACATCCTTCCTGTAATGGGGCGACTGGAACTGCACGCAGTACTCCAAATGAGGCCTGGCCAAAGTCATACAAAGATGCATCATGACTTCCTGACTCAGTCTATCCTTTGAAAAGTTTACTGCTTGCCTTGCTCAAAAGACTCACTCGAATCTAACCCACTCTGCAAAACTGAACAAAATGTATTAGGCGCGTATTTTACAGCTCACCACATAGTACAACGATAAATAAAATTTGGCATGGCATAAAATCAGGACATTTTTTACCACTGCACAATCAGGATTTAATGAGAACTCTGGAGGGATTTTTTCTAATGGAAGGAATCAGGCCAGGATGGACAAGTCACAAGATTTTACATCCAGCTCAATTGTATTTTTCATTGAAAGATGGGGTTGAGCTGTTGAATAGGTGCCTAATCCATTTTAGTGAGGTTTTACAGAGTGAATTGGATTAGAATGACCCCATAGTGGGGTCATAAAAAATAACGTAGTGTTATCTTTAAAGATAAAAATATTTTGTCCCTCAATGTCAAAAATTGAATTGTAGTCATTTGGCATAGAAACTTGTCCAATCTGACCAAGATGCCCTCTGCTTCTTGATTACCCTTCCCTGGGTAAAAGACCCAACACGTCCATGCCGGCATGCCGAGATGTCTCATCTACGCTAGTCCCACCTGCCCAAATTTGTCCCTCTAAATCTTTCCTATCCATGTACCTGTCCAAATGAAGTAGTTATATCTGCCACAACTACCTCTTCATTCCATATATTCACCACCCTCTGTGGGGAAAAAAGATACCCCTCATATTCCTATTAAATCTTTCCCCTCTCACTTTAAACCTATGTCCTCTGGTTCTTGATTCCCCCATTGCGGGTAAAAGGCTCTGTGCATTCCCTCATGATTTTATACACTTATTAGATCACCCTCATCCTCCTGTGCTCCAACGAATAAACTCCTAGCCTGTTCATGCACTCCAAGGAGCAACGGTGGGCTGTCATTAGTTACTCCTAAGGACTTTGGGCTTTCTTTTTCCACCAGTATTTGTTACTAATTTGCAGGGTTTTTTTTGTTTACTCTATATTTCCGATGGGTAATGCATGTTGAACTGCAGCGAGTAAAAATCCCCCTCACCCATATCCACCTATCACATGGCAGGCTTTGTCCTGCCACCACTTCTCTTTTCCAGCTTTCTCCTCCCTACTCCCTCAGTCTGGAGAAGGGTCCCGACCTGAATCGTCACCTGTCCATGTTTTCCGTACATGCTACCGGACTCGCTGAGTTACTCCAGTACTTTGTTTATTTTTTTGTTAAACCAGCATCCACCGTTCAACACTCTAGTTTAGTTTGCTTTTGAGATACAGCATGGAAACAGGCCCTTCAGCCCACCGAGTCCGTGCCGACCAGCAATCACCTCGTACACTAACACTATCCTACACACACTAGGGACAATTTACAATTTTACAGAAGCCAATTAACCTACAAATCTCTACATCTTTGATCAGTGGAAGGAAACCAGAGCACCTGGAGAAAACCCACTTGGTCACAGGTGGAGTGTACAAACTCTGTACAGACAGCATCCGTAATCAGGATCAAACCTGGGTCTCAGGTGCTGTGAGACAGCAACTCTACTGCTGTGGGAATAGACTTTCATCCCAGTCTTAGGCTTTTATATGAGCATTTAGTGCGTCAACCCAACTTGAAATTGGAGACATGCAGTCACGGGGAGGCGGTACAGACTCTGCACAGACAGAACCCGTAGTCAGGATTGAACCCAGGTCTCTATCGCTGTACGGCTGCACGCCACCACCGTGCCACCGTGCGGTCCTGTTACTGGTAGCATAATCAGAACAGAGCCTGTGGTAGTGGGACATAGTCTGTGATCATGTCGATATCAGCCAATCCCCATAACTCTTTCAATCTATTTCAGAGGAATATTCACCAAAAATGTTCAATATTAATCACTTGGTGCCATCAGTTTCCTTAGATGACGTTCTATTGAAATATAAATAAAATCACATTTATTTTCATTACATGACAGCGTTATGATTCTCATTTCAGATTCTGCTTATCTCACTAGGTGTGAAGAAGATAAATTAACTTATCAGACATAAATGTATCAGCCAGTGTAGGCGAATGTCTGGAAGTGTGTTGGTCATTGCATCTGAGCGGCATAGAATTTTATGGTCATTGTTTATTTTAGTGCAGAAATACAGCATGGAAACGGGCTCTTCAGCCCACCGGGTCCATCAACAACCACTGCCTGCCATCCATCAACCACTTTCTCATCCACTTCCTGCACACTAGGGGACAATTTACAATTAACCTACAAATCTATACGTCTTTGGGATGTGGGAGGAAACCGGAGCACCTGGAGAAAACCCACGCGGTCACAGGCAGAATGTACAAACTCCATGCGGACAGCATCCGTAGTCAGGATTGAACCCGGTCTTTAGCACTGTAAGGCAGCATCTTTACCACTATGCCACTGTGCTACCCTATAAACCTCTAAATCCTTCTGAATGTTTCCCATCCAAGTACCTGTCTAAGTGTCTTTTATAGTACCTGCCTCATTTAGTACCTGTATGCAGCTCGTTCCATACACCCACCACCCTTTGTGTAAAAAAGTTACCCCTCAGGTTCCCATTAAATCTTTGCCCCCTCACCTTGAACATATGTCCTCTGGTTTTCGATTCCCCGACTCTGGGCAAGAGACTCTGTGTGTTTACCTGATCTTTCCTCTCATGGTTTTGCACACAAAATATGTTTACTCTGTTAATCTTTACTCTATTATTTTTAAAACTCACACAAATTTTAATTTAAGACTCAAAATTGAAGCAAATATCTGAAACTTTTACTAAAAGCATTGCTGATCTGTTAAAACATATCTTCATTAAGGAAAGCAGTATTTGGAGATCAGAATCAGAATCAGAATCGGAATCACACTTTATTCGCCAAGTATGTTTTGCAACATACGAGGAATTTCACTGGCCAGGTCAGTCATACAATTAAAAGCAACAGGTCAGTCAAAAACACATTTTAACATGAACATCCACCACAGTGACTCTTACACATTCCTCACTGTGATGGAAGGTGAAATAAAGTTCAAGTCCTTCCCTTAGTTTTTCCTCAGTCGCGGGGCTCGAGCCCCCGTTGACGGGACGATCTTGACTCCCGTAGCCGGCGGATTTCAGGCCGTCCTCGTCGAGGCGATCAGCTCCCCCATCGGGGGGATGTCAGCTCCCTCGCGCCAGGGCTGGTCGAACCTCGCGTCGGGGCTGGTCGAACCTTCCGCGACGTTGGAGCTTCCCGACTAGCCTTTCCCGAAGACTGCGAGCTTTTGATGGTAAGTCGGCGGTGGTCGTAGTGGGAGCGATCCCAGGCATCAGATCCCAAAGGATCAGCTCTGATGTTAAGCCCCGCGATAGGGCCCAAAGTCAGTCCGAGGAGGCCTCCAGCTCCATCGATGGAAGGCCGCAGAGCGCCCGGAGAATGTGATCCGAAAATTAATCACATCTTCGGCAAGATAAGAACCTGAAAAAAAGTTTCCCCCGATCCCGTCCCCCCTCCCCCCACATAAAACAAACAGAAGAACATTGAAACAAAATTTTAACACACTAAAAAATAACAAAAAGAATGAAAAAAACGAACAGACTGCCAACGGGGCAGCCATCTCCCCAGCGCCCCTGATCATGCCCCAAATGTTGCTGAACTATTTCCTAAAGTTCCAGTTTAAAAATGTACTGTTCCAAACTTTTAATAGGTGTAATTCTTATAATTGAAATGAGAGAATCTCGTACAACACATGTTAACTTGAATTAACATGTGATTGTTGAATAATTCAGTTCCTAATTCCTTCCACCATTAAATTAGATTAAAACATATTAATGTTTAAAGCAAAAGAGAAAGAAGGATTCGTACCAGCGACAATACCTTTATCAAGCCTCAAACCTTGTAACATTCAGGACCACATAGCTGTGTGAATGACAGATTTACACATAAGGAACTGCAGCTGCTGGTTTACAAAATAAGACACAAAGTGCTGGAGTAACTCAGCAGATTAGGCAGCATCTGTGAAGAACATGGACAGGTGACCTTTCGAGTCGGGATTCTTCTTCCCACTCAGTTTGTCAAAAGCCGACCTGAAACATCGCCCATCCATATCCATGGAAACCAGAGAACCCGGGGGAAACCCATGCGGTCACAGGGAGAACATGCAAACTCCATAGAGTGAGCACCCGAGGTCAGGATCGAACCCGCATCTCTGGTATTGTGAGGCAGCAGCTCTATCCGCTGCACCACTGTGCCGCCCTATTTTATGTCAGCAAATGTTTGAGAGAGAACATTTGAGAGAAGCCTACATTCCTTTTGATTCAAAATGTAGCTGTTTGCAATCTTGAGATTAGCAGAGATAACAGGTGAAAAGTGATGATCAGTGAATTGTCATATAGTCTACAGCGTGGAAACAGGCCCTTTGGCCCAACTTGCCCATGCCAACCAACGTGCCCCATCTACACAAATCCTACCTGCCCACATTTGGCCCTTATCCCTCCAAACCTATCCTATCCATGTACCTGTCTAAATGTTACAATAGTAGCTGCCTTAACTACCTCTCCGGCTGCTTATTCCATACACCCACCATCCATTCTGTAAAGAAGTTACCCCTCAGGTTCCTTTAAATCTTTCCCCCTCACCTAAACCTATGTCTGGTTCACAATTCCCTCATTCTGGGCAAAAGACTCTGGGTGTTTACCCAACCTATATCTCTCATGGTCTTGCTCACCTCTATAAGATCATCCCTCATCCTCCTGAACTCCAAGGAATAAAGTCCTTGCCTGTTCAACCTCTTCCTATAGCTGAGTCCTGGCAACATCTTCGTAAATCTTCTCTGTGTGTTTTGTATGCGGGTGAAAACAGCTGAGAGAAAAGGCCACACTGTTTTATTCAAGATCTTCTAATTTAAACTACAACAGGGAGACCAAAACAAACACTTCACCCACAGTCAAATCATTTCTGGATCTCTCTTGGCAAATACGATAGATGATATTTGCATCTCTAAGGTCCAATTAGATTTTGGTCATAACACTCTTTGAGATTTCATCCAATTTTACTTGTGGGGTGTTTTTACAAAACTGGTAGCAGGCAGGATTCTTGCAGAATAAAAGGCAATAAGATGATTTTACTAAAATGCAACCTGTTTATAGATTGGTTAGGAGACATGGAATCATGAAGCCAAACAGCATGGAAACAGGCACTTTGGCCCAACTCGTCTATGCTGACCAAGATGCCCCATCTCTGATAGTCCCAATTGCCTATATTTGTCCCATATCCCGTTCCTATCCATGTATCTGTCCAAATATCTTTTAAATGTTGTTATTGCACCTGCCTCAGCTACCTCCTTTGGCAGCTCGTTCCATATGCCCACCACCCTCTGCATGAATGAGTTGCCTGTCAGGTTCCTATGAACTCTTTCCCATCTTAAGCTTATGCCTGTGTTAAAGAAGGAACTGCAGATGCTGGAGAATCGAGGGTTACACAAAAAGCTGGAGAAACTCAGCGGGTGCAGCAGCATCTAAGGAGCGAAGGAGATAGGCGACATTTCGGGTCGAGACCCTTCTTCAGACGGGTTCAGGGTCTGAAGAAGGGTCTCGACCCGAAACGTCGCCTATCTCCTTCGCTCCTTAGATGCTGCTGCACCCGCTGAGTTTCTCCAGCTTTTTGTGCAACCCTTAAGCTTATGCCTTCTAGTTTCAGATTCCCTTACTCTGGGTCAAATACTCTGTGACCCTGTGGGTTTTCTCCAGGTGCTCCGGTCCTCCCACACTCCAAAGACATACAGGTTTTTTAGGCTAATTTGTTTGGTATAATTGTAAATTGGCCCTAGTGTGTGCAGGGTAGTGCTGGTGTACGGGGTGATCGCTGGTCGGCACGGACTCGGTGGGCCGAATGGCCTGTTTCCAAGCTGTATCTCTAAAGTCTAAAGTAAAGTCTAAAGGTGCGGTCTCACAAACATTGTATTGTACAACTGTAACATCCCAACTACTCAATTCCCTGACCGATGAAGGCCAAAGGGCCAAAAGCTTTCTTCACCACCCGTCTACCCGTGATGCTAATTTTACTTCACCCAGGAATATTGTGATGTGAGCACAGCATCCAAAGTTCAAGAATTAATTGTCATGTGTACCACCAATAGTACAATAACGTTCTTACTTGTTGCAACAGTTTTGGCCTGTAACCACAATACACCCAGTTAATACACCCAGGACTCTATTCCTTGGAGTGCAGGAGGATGACGGGTGATCTTATAGAGGTGTACAAAACCATGAAAGGAATAGATCAGGTAAACACACACAGTCTCTGTAGGAATCCTCCCTGCCACCAGTTTTGTTAAAATGAGCAAATTGGATGAAAGCTCAAAGTGTGTTGTGACCAAAATCTAATTGGACCTTAGAGATGCAAATATCATCAATCGTATTTGCCAAGAAAGATCCGGAAATTATTCGACTGTGGGTGAAATGTTTGATTTGGCCTCCCTGTTGTAGCTTAAATTGGAAGATCTTGAATAAAACAGTGTGTCCTTTTTCTCCCAGCAGTTTCCACCCGTGTACAAAACATGCAGCGAAGATTGACAAGGATGTTGCCAGGACCCGAAGGCCTGAGCTATAGGGAGAGTTAGAGCAGGCTAGGACTTATTCCTTGGAGCACAGGAGAATGGGCAGTGATCTTAGAGAGGTGTTCAAGATCATGAGATGAATAGTTTGGGTAAACGCACAAAGTCTGTTGCCCAGAGGAGGGGAATCGAGAACCAAAGGATATAGGTTTTAGGTGAGTGGGGAAAGATTTAATAGGAACCTAAGGGGTAACTTTTTTACACGTGTGGTGGTGGGTGTATGAACGAGCTGCCGGAGGAGGTAGTTGAGGCTGGTACTATCGCAACGTTTAAGAAACATTTCGACAGGTAGATGGATAAGATAGGTTTCGAGGGATATGGGTCAAACACAGGCAGATAGGACTAGTGTAGATGGGACATGTTGGTTGGCATGGGCAGGTTGGGCCGAAGGGCCTGTTTCCACACTCTGTGACTCCATAACCCTATGACTCTATAAAGCAATAAATTCCTTTTATTCATCTTCCACGTTTTGAAATGGTGCCTCCAACAACTGCAAAATCAGGTATAATGGGTTACAAATATATATTATGAAGATTCCAAAGGAGTGCAACCCATTTAAATGCTGATATTTATTACATTTGCTTTGGGCACCTGTGCTAAACCTATCCACTGTGTAATATGTTTTATTTGACAGACAGATTTATCAGGGTACCTGAGATTCTTTATGTGGTTCTGTCAATCAGCCATTATTCCCTGGGACCAGAGCTGATACTGCAGTGACATTCATCTGAAGTGATTTCCTACATTTTGACATCCCTTTATTTTTTTGATCAGATTTGGAAATTGTAGGAAATGATACTGCAAACCTGACTTGGCATTATCAAGAAACTGCAGTGAAAAAAAATATGTTCTTTATCTCTTTGATGTGCATTACCGGGCCATTCTGTCACCTCAGCTGGAGTAGAGCATTGGTTACGATGCTAGACTAGTTTATTAATAGCTCCCTGAATACTGTTGGACATTTGATATCACCTGAGTTTAGTTCAGTTTTCTTAAGTTTAGTTGAGAGATACCGTGCAGAAATAGGCCCTTCAGCTCACTGAGTCTGTCCCCACCAACGCACTAACAATACCCTACACACACTAGGGACAATTTACCATTATACCAAGCCAATTAGCCTACAAACCTGTACGTCTTTGGAGTGTGGTTGGAAACCGGAGCGCCCGGAGAAAACCCACACAGGTCATGGGGAGAACGTACAAACTCCGCACCCGTAGTCAGGATCGAAGCCGGGTCTCTGGCACTGTAAGACAGCAGCTCTACCACTACCCCACCATGCCGTGCCTGGATGTGCAATATAGGGCCATTCTTGTCACCAACTGCTATGTAGAGCTATTATTATTATTAATATATTACTAATATTATTAATAGCACCATGAATACTGTTGAACACTTGATATCACCTGAGTTTTGTTCAGTTTTCTTCAAGATCACCCTACAAGATTGAAAACTTGTCAAAACTCTCGCAGACAAAAATGATGCTAGCTTTCTTTCCTGATGTACAAATCATATAATTATATAAAGATCAACAGTAATTTTTTATTCAAAATATGTCACAGTTGGTTCCTACATTAATTGATTGACTTAATACATGGTTGCTGTCTCACGAATATTAACACAAGCTGACGTTAGTTCAGACATATATGACATGGAAACAGGCCCTTCAGCCCACCGAGTCTACACTGACCATCAATTACCCGTTCACACTAGTTCTATGTTATCCACTTTCTCAACCACTCCATGCACACGGGGTTGTCCCTCTGGTTCTTATTAAAGGGCCTGTCCTACAAACATGCAACTCTATGCGATGAACGCGATCAAACTAGAAGCGGGGGCCGCGCGGAGGTCGGGTGATCCCCTGTACAGGGCCGTTCCCACCAGCATGCGCCTGCATGCGGCAAGCGCAACCAAACCGGCAGTAGGGGCCGCGCGGAGGTCGGGTGAGTGGCGCAATGCGGCACAAAGTGAGTCGAACTTGGAGCGAAGTCTACGGTAAGTTCGCCAGGACAGAGAGGGGCACAGAGGCACACACACACACAAAGGGCCACGGTGCCACACACATAGAGGGTCACGGAGGCACCTACAGATAGGGTCACGGGGGCACGATGTCGGGGCGGTGTGTAATGCGTCGAGGCGACTGCGAGCCGACAAGCCGTTGCCGCGCGGAATTTTTGGACATAGTAAGTTTTTCGGAGCCCCGCGCAGTGTCGGGACGAACTCCGCACAATTCCGCACGGCTCCGGCGATCGAAGTGGGATCGGCCCCGCGACGCCGGACGGCTCAAGCGACCACGTTAGGTCGCGCTAATCACATAGAGTTGCATGCTTGTAGGACAGGCCCTTAAGTCTTTCTTCTCTCACCTTAAACTTACATCCTATAATTTTGATCCCTCTACCCTGGGTACAGAATCGGTGTATTCACACTATCTGTTTTCATACACCATACCAAGATCACCCCTCATCATGCTACAAGGAATAAAGTCCTAGCCTGCTCAACCTCTCCCTGTGGCCCAGGCCCTTGAGTCCTGGTAACATCCTCGTAAATCTTCTCTGTACTTATTCCAGCAAAATGCCATCTTTGGTGACCAAAATTGAACACAATATTCCAAGTGCGACCTTATCAATATCGTGTACAACTGTAACATGACTTCTATACTCAGTTCCCTGACTAATGAAGGCCAGCATGCCAAAAGCCTGCTTCGCCACCCTAACTACCTGTGACATCACTTTCAGGGAACTATGTACCTTCACTCCTAGATCTCTCTGCTCTACAACACTTCCCAGGGCCCTACCATCCACTGAGAAGGTCCTGCCCTGGTTTGACTTTCTAAAATGTGACACCTCACACTTACACAAATTCAGACCGAAATAAGTGTGGAGCTGTAATTCATTAATGGCTGTAAGCTGATTGTTAATTTAAAAATTATAATTTATTTGTAGCAGAAACACAAGGAGCTACAAATGCTGGAATCCTGAGCAAGAAACAAAATACTGGAGAAACTCAGTGGGTTAAGCAGCATTTCTGGAAGGCATGGATTATCCATTTGTTGCATTGTTTAGGCAAATGGCCAGCTGACACCTGAGTTGACATTTGCTCTGTGAATGAAAAGAGTGCAGAGGAAGTTTAGTTTAGTTTAGTTTGGTTTAGTTTAGGTTAGTTTAGTTTAGGTTAGTTTAATTTAGTTTAGTTTTTTGGCATGTGTACCGACGTAAAGTGAAGAGATTTTGTTGTCAGCGGAAAGATTATACATGGTTACAATCGGGCAGTCCACAGTGTATGGATACATGATTAAGGGAATAACATTGTAGTGCAAGATAAAGCCCAGTAAGGTCTGATTAAAGATAGTCCGAGGGTCTCCAGTGAGGTAACTAGTAGCTCAGGACGGATCAGTTGATGATAGGATGATTCAGTTTACCAGAATTATGCCTGGATTTGGGGCCATTGGCCAGAAGGAGAGGTTAAACAGATGTGGAGTGTTATTCTCTGCAATGCCAGAGAAGTATATAAAATTATGAGAGGCATTGATAGGGTAGACAGTCAGAACCTTTCTCCAAGGATGGAGATATCAAAATCTAGAAGGCATAACTTTAAGGCAAGAGAGACAAGTTTAAGGGAGCTACATGGGGCAAATATTTTTACACAGAATGGTGAGTGTCTGGAACACACTGCCAGGGGCAGTGATGGAGGCAGATACAATAGTGATGTTTAAGATACTTTTGGATTGGCACATGGATATGCAGGGAATGGAGAGATATGGATTCTGTGCAGGCTGATAAGAGTTGGTCTTGGCATCATGTTCCGCATAGACTTTGTGGGCCGAAGGTCGTGTTCCTGTGCTATGCTGTTCTATGTTCAATGTTTTAGCAGAGGTTGATCTTGCATGTCCATGGTAACATATCACTCAGCGTTCTAGCATGTTATCCTTTTTCCATTTCCCTCTGTCTTCAGAGGAATATCTCTTATTCAAAATTACAAAAATTAAAATCGAGAAATGCAATGAATGCAATTTTAATTCACATACTTTGAAATTTTAATTAACCTTAATACCTGAAATTAATAATGTATATTTTTATTGTTATTATTAAACAGATGAAAGTTCATCATTTATAATTTATAAACTGAAGGCTCAGTCTAATAGAAAATGTGAACTTGGGTAAAAGATTTGATGCGCAGAATAAACGTGACATATTTTACCATCTTGTGCCTCAGGACCACTGAGTCATTTCAAGTCCAGTCTCCTGGGCTCAACCTCCGATTCTAATCTCAACAAGTACAGCACAATTAGCAAGATACCGCAAATCACCCTGAACTTTTCGGATATAAAAGCTGAGAAGAAGACTTCATCTCCACCTTCGTCAGAGAAGACCATCATAGCACCCAAAGTGAAGGAGAGGACACACAATGTGACAGAGAAGGTGACGCAGGTAAGGGCTTTCGGTTTGGAAGGAAGCTTTGGAGACACAACTTTGTCTGAAGAGTTTTATTGATTAATCAATCACTCATTATTGATTTAAGAGATATAGAATAAAATAGTTGATGCTATTCATTAATATTTGTGTGCGTTAAGTATTACATTACCGTTTAATGTGTGATATGTTGGGATGATTATACAGAGCGGCACAGTGGCTCAGTGGTAGAGTTGCTGCCTTACCATGCCAGAGGGCCGGGTTCAATCCTGACCTCAGCTGCTGTGTGAGGAGTTTGATCGTTCTCCCTGCGACCGCGTGGGTTACCTCCGGGTGCTCCGGCTTCCTCCCATACTCCAAAGTCGTGCGTGAATTGAGCCCGTGTAGGTTGCCCTAGTTGTGTAGAGAGTGGACGTGAAAGTGAGAGAACATAGAAGAAGTGTGAACGAGTGATGGATGGCCAGTGTATGGACTTGGTGGGCCGAAGGGCAAGTTTCCAGTAGGGTAGACAGATCCTTTTTTCCCAGGGTAGAAATCTCAAAGACTTGAAGGTATAGCTTTGAGGTGAGAGTGGCAAAATTTAAAGGAATTGTGTGCAACAAATAGCAAGTTTTTGACTTGCTATTAATGATTTGGACATTAATGTAGGGGGGGGGGGAGAGAGGGTGGAGGGAGAGGGGAGAGGGGGTGGTGTGGTGGAGAGGGGGGGGAAGAGGGGGGAGGAGAGGGGGAGGAGAGGGGGAAGAGAGGGGGAAGAGAGGGGGAATAGAGGGGGAAGAGAGGGGGGAGGGCGGGGAAAGGAGGGGGGAGAGGGAGGAGGAGAGGGGGGAGGAGAGGGGGGGAGAGGGGGGAGGAGGAGGGGGGGGAGGAGAGTGGGGGAGGAGAGTGGGGGAGGAGGGAGGAGGGGGGGGAGGAGAGGGGGGGGAGGAAAGGGGGCAGGAGAGTGGGGGCTCTTTCTCTGCCCCCTCTCCCTCTCTGCCCCCCCCCCCTTTTCTGATCCCCCTCCCTCTCTAGGGAGTGGTGAATATTGGTACCTATGGGTGTAGTGGAGCATTGCGTTCGGGAAGCAGCCCTCCCCTGTGATGCCTCGCCCCCCCTCCCCCACCCGTTAATCTCTACCCCCTCCCTCTCCCTCTCTAGCCCCCCCTCTCTAGCCATACCTGTGCAGTTGGGGGTTATGCATGAGTGGATAGGGCAGGTGATGGGGTAAAAGGAGCGAATTAATAATATTAATATAATAACAAGGGGGGGTTAGTGTGTGTGTGTGTGGGGTGGTTAGTGTGTGTGAGTGTCACGCCAAATGCCGACCCCCCCCAGATGACACCGATTTGCAAGGGACAGTGAGGAAGGTTGTCAAAGTGTACAGGGGGATATAGATCAGCTACAGAAATGGGCGGAGAAATGGGAGTTTAATCTCAGCCAGCGTGAGGTGTTACACTTCGGAGGTCAAATATAAGTGGAAAGAATACAATTCATGGCATGGCTCTTAACAACATACATGCACAAAGGGATTTTGGGGCCCAAGTTCATAACTCCCAGAAAGTGGCAACACAAGTAGATAGAGTGGTAAAGAAGGCAAATGGTGTGCTTGCATTCCGAGGTCAGGGCATTGAGCAAAGAGTCAGGAAGTCATGATGCAACTCTATGGGACTTTGGTCAGGCTTCATTTGGAATATTGAGTGCAGTTCTGGTCGTCCCAATACAGGATGGATGTGGAGGCTTTGGAGAGGGTGCGGAGGAGGTTTTGCACAATGATGCCTGGATTACATAGAACATAGAACATAGAACATAGAAAATAGGTGCAGGAGGAGGCCATTCGGCCCTTCGAGCCAGCACCGCCATTCATTGTGATCATGGCTGATCGCCCCCAATCAATAACCCGTGCCTGCCTTCTCCCCATATCCCTTGATTCCACTAGCCCGTAGAGCTCTATCTAACTCTCTCTTAAATTCATCCAGTGATTTGGCCTCCACTGCCCTGTGTGGCAGGGAATTCCACAAATTCACAACTCTGGGTAAAAACTTTTTTTCTCACCTCAGTCTTAAATGGCCTCCCCTTTATTCTAAGACTGTGACCCCTGGTTCTGCTCGCCCAACATTGGGAACATTTTTCCTGCATCTAGCCTGTCCAGTCCTTTTATAATTTTATATGTTTCTATAAGATATCCCCTCATCCTTCTAAACTCCAGTGAATGCAAGTGTGGTCTTCTCAATTAGGGTGTATTAGCTACAGGGAGGGTTTCAACGTGCTTGGATTGTTTTCTTTGGAATGCCAGAGGTCGCAGGGAGACCTTATAGAAGCACATAGAATTATGGGAAGCATAGATAGAGTAGACAGGTAGAACCTATGTTTTCGGCATCTAACAAGCTTTTGGATAGGCACATAGATTTGCAAGGAATAAAGGGATATGGATTATGTGCAGGTAGATAAGGGATGGTCTTGGCATCTTGTTTGGTAAAGACTTCTGGTCCAAAGGGCCTGTTCTTGTGCTGTACTATTCTATGTTCTATGAGGGAAACTGCTGTGACCTGCGAGGGCTTTCTCCGGGTGCTCCGGTTTCCTCCCACATTCCAAAGACATACAGGGTTGTATGTTAATTGGATTCTGTAAATTGTAAATTGTCGCTCGTATGTAGGATAGTGCTAGTGATCTCTGGTCGGCGCGAACTCGGTAGGACGAAGGGCCTGTTTCTGTGCTGTATCTCTAAACTAAACCAAACTAAACTAAACAGCACTATGTGTTTCTTTTGTGTAAAACCATTTGCAGTTGCTTGTGTCTACATTTATCCCATGGAATCTGATCCTTTATCTACTTGCTGTTTGTCCGACCTTGTTCTATAAAAATTGCCCGCTCTTCAGAACATCAATACGTATGATAGAAAAAGTCACTGGGATGTCTAATGATGTGAAAGTCATTATATAGTTGTACGTTCTTTTCCTAATTTATAGTGGGATGGAAAGTAATTTAATATGCACGCCAGTGACAAAATAAACTCTCTTATCCCAACGAGATTTTTAAGACCATTGAATGACAATGAAGTGTAAATGCATTTGAAGTACATTAGAGACGGACATTTGTTCGTTTTAGCAAAATTCTAGATTCATTTTAAAAAGTTGAGAATTGTTCAAGTTATACTAGTAAGATTAAACGAGAACTTACCAGTTTGAAGTTTGATCTTTATTTTATGAGGAGTTACGTTGAGGGACTACATGAAGAACCCTGATCGCCCACCCTGATCGCCCACAATCTTCAAAGCTGCGGTGTGAAATCACAGATAACAATAATTGAAGAAACATAGTAAGAATAGAGAAGACTAGAACAGCCAGATGATCTTTATGAGGGCTAGGAGCGGAGGGCACGTAGTCCCTCAACAAAACTCCTCATAAAATAAAGATCAAACTTCAAACTGGTAAGTTCTCGTTTAATCTTACTATTTTACTTCGGAGTTTGTTGCGCTAAATCAGCGCCAGGAGGATAACCACCTTATGAGATCCAACGAAACTAAGGATGTAGCTGGACCCCCCCAGTGAAAATAGTGTTCACACAATGTTAACATCCCATACTGCATTGTACTTGTCCTAGGAGACATTGTGTTAAAGATATGCTTACAAACTTGATATCCAGGGTGAACCCGACAGAGCGGGTCTTGTTTGCTGCAGCTAATACAATGAGAAGGCATGTTGGCACAGTTAATGGCCGTACAACTCAATTATTGACAAAGATCATTTAAAATGACCTCCAAAACATCAGTAATCTGTACTGTTTTCAATGTAACATGAACATTCAACAAACGCTTTTCATCTCCTGGAAAAGAAAAGTCCTGCTTTTTGGTGCTATTGCAGCACTCTGAACAGATACAATGACTGATGTAACAACCCAAGCCGTAGAGCAGTCTATTGAATCTGCAGAACATAATTTGATTTTAACATGCAACTGCTGATTTCTCAAGCCACAGGCTGAACCAGCAAAGTTACGTTCAAAATATCCATATACGGTTATATTACTATTCCTGACAACCTGGAATCAAAGTTGCATAGGCCAATCACACAATAGGAACCTAAACGGGCTCTTAATGACTTTATTTGAAGCCCCGACTAATCAAGCAAAATGGAGGAAGACATAAAAGACCTTCCTTCTCCTTGTAGCGAGAATGTATCTTTCGTGACTGTTATGTCATATATTTTGCAACATGTGAATAAGCATGAAAACAAACATATCTATATTCGGTGTTCCATTGAACCAGAATTTCAGTGTGATTCAACACCTATTCTATGTTGTCATTGACCTATACATGATATTATTCCAGTGGCAAACGAGATTATTTAATCATAACAGGATTCTTTACTTGATTGCACCCACATATACTAACATATGCCACCATCATAACGTGTCAACATGAAGTTGAGCACGCAGATATGCATATCAGCTCAATTACTCTTAACCCATAAAATGCCCGTACGGTCTATAGATATTTGATACCAATAAATGAAGAATTGGTAACTCATGCAAAATCTCCTCCACCTCTAACTAGAGATGATATTTGCAATTTCCCATTCTTAGGCCAGTAGCATCATTTTGCAATGTAATGAGATAATTACTGATTAACTGCTGGAACAATGCTGAATAATGTCTATCCATCATTGTAACTTTGGCAGCTTCAGCTGAAAATAGCAAAAATGTGTTAACCATGACCTATATGGCACTTTAGAATTCTCCAATTAGCATGATTTCAATTCTCCCACTTGCACAACTGAACCGTATCTATTATAGTGCCAATTAGTCTTAATGAATAGACTGCTGCTTTATAACAACAAAGCTGTTACAGGCTTCTATTGACTCCAATCTGTTGCCTAGGGTGGAGTCATAAGTCAGTTGATACTCAATGTAAATCGTAATGACCTGATAGAGTGCGTGGAACCTCTGGCCAGCTTTCATGCTGCTACCAGTTTCAGTGAACTGCTTACCTTCATCCTCCAGGATTTGCCTGTTGAATAGGTCTTACCTGACAAACAGATTCGGCGGCTGGCTCTAATGTCCCCCTGATAGCGGTGTTCACTACATATGTGTTGTGATGGCAAGTCTTGCTGTCAGTAATGATTTCTGACACGTGCCCTTCATCCCTTTGGGTATGTTCACGGCTATACCATCAGACTCGGCATGCTCTCCTCCTCCATGAGGAAGATATTAAACAGCCCTACTACAAGGCGCTGCTGGCGCGGGCTTTCCAATTGGCCGACGCTGCCATGGACCCGGCGTCAGACTAATACTGACCCGTTGGCTTTCATGTCTTGGGGTATGCTGCTCTGCAACACACCCAACAAGTCTATTTGATAACAACTTCATTTTACTTGAATAGAGGAGCCCAATTTCGCAAACGTGGTTTGAGACTGAAACAGTGGATTTTATCAAAATACAGCGTTAAAATGATCATCCAGACTTAACTATTGTTTTGGAACTCTGACTAATTTTCTTTGAATGCTTTATTGTCATTATACTATAATATTGCCTCATCACAGCAATGCCTCCTCCAAATATCTCCAATGATCACTGTAAATGGGCACACCCTATGAATCCAGTTGTTAATCAGCCATATTTCATAATGAACAAACCACGCCTGGCATCCTTCGTTGTAGAACTTTAGTGTCAGAACAAACTGCCCCGGGAAGCTCACCTCTTCCATGAGGGAAACATTATGCAGCCCTTCTACAGATGTTGCTGCCTATATTAAGCAGCCCTGCTACATGGTGCTGCTGGTGTGGCCTCTCCCATAGGCCGGCGCTGCCATCGGCTCGGTATCCCATAGAGCAGCCCTGTACAAGAGGTGCTGCTGGCTTGGGCTCACCCATATGCCCGGCATTGCCATAAACACGGCATCCCATCAAACAGCCCTGTGAAATAGGTGCTGCTGGCTCGGGCTCACCCATATGCCTGGCATTGCCAAGAACCGCACTTCTGCCGGAATTCCCCTCCCCGGGAACCCAGCGTTCAGAGGTCACAGACCGTTTTGTCAGTGACTGAACTCGGCGAGCCCGACATTCTCCAGCTACCCGCTCCCGCGGTAGGACCGGGGTTTCAACACAGCCCACAGCTGGTTCCCTCGTCAGCACCTGCGAAGCATCCGGCAGGAACCTCTGTGGAAAAAGGTTCCTGCAGGATATCAAAAAACAGGTAAAAATACTTACCTGGAGTTTAAACTTACTGCTGGCAGGAGCAATGTGCCTGCCAGACCGGTGCTTCGCCAAATGTATGCGTCGTAATGATGCACACTGCGGGCGATCGGGGTTCTTCACGTAGGCACTCACGTGACTCTGAAGTAAAATTTACATCTTCAAATGTAGTTTAGTTTAATTTAGAGATACAGCGCCGAAAAAGATCCTTCGGCCCGACCAGCGATCATTCCGTGCACTAACACTATCCTACACATGAAGGACAATTTACAAACCTGTATGTCTTTGGAGTGTGGGAAGATACTAGGGAACCCATGGAAATCTCACGTGGCCACAGAGAAATGGTACAAACTCCGTACAGACAGAACCCGTAGTCAGGATCAAACCCTGGTCTCTGGCGCTGCAGGGCAGCAACTCTGCTGCTGCGCCACCGTGCTGCCCCAACCAATTGGCAACTAATATCCTGAAACTGAGATGTATAGGAAGGAACTGCAGATGCTGGTTTATAATGAAGAAAGATACAAATTGATGGAGTAACTCAGCGGGTCAGGCAGCATCTCTGTAGAAATAGAATAGGTGCTGTGTTGGGTCGGTTCCATTTCTTCAGCTTTCTCAGGTCTGAAGAAGGTTCTGACCCGATATGTCACCTATTCCTTTTCTCCAGAGAAGTTGCCTGACCCGCTGAGTTACTCCAGCATTTTGTGTCTATCACTGAGATCTAATATTGTGTTCTTTATTAAATTTGGGTGATTGGTAATCACTGAAAGGTACTGAGATAAAGGTTTCAGTTTATATTGGAAGCGGTGCACTCTTTTAATCGGGCTTTTGTACAAGAAAATAGAATTTGGAAAGGCTCAGATTCTGGCAATGCTGTAGATTAACACTAATTGGGATTTATACTGGCAGTTAAACTAAATTTTAACAAGGAAGAGGTTCTGAATTACATGTAATTCTCATCTATAAATACCACCATCCTCAGCCGCAGTTGTCAGAAGGGATTTCCAAAGCTTTGCACATAAAAAGTATCAGTTAACTAGATTTCCATTTGTCTTTGGCATTATGTGTTTAAATCAGTCGGAATCCTGTTAGTACAGACATTTCTGATCCAATTTCTTTTCAATCCACCACATTCAGGTACTTGCTTGTTAGTGTACCGCCAGGGTTATGTGAGCTTGAGGACTATTTCTAACGTGTAGCTTTACAACAGCTCGTTAAAACTCTGAAAAGGTCAAAAGAGCGGTAAAATAAATTTAAGCTGAAGGAAGATGGAAGACTGCCAGTAATGAATTAGTATTTTGACTAGGCATGGTGCCTCCAGCAAAGGATACACATTTGCACGTATTCAGTCGATAAAGTGGAAGGGTGCCAAATGCCTTGCCTGTGTTTCTAAAGCATTGTGGAAACTGTCAATGTTTCGTTCCTAATCTGCATAATGTCTTCAAATCCTTCAAATTCAAATTAGTGACTGAATCGTGCATGTTTTTGTCTACAATGCATAGAATTTGAATTTGATGTGACTTTAGAAGTTAGACATTAGAGATGCAGCGTGGGAACAGGCTCTTCGGCCCACCGAGTCTGTGCCAACCACCGATTACCCCTTACATAGAAACATAGAAACATAGAAACATAGAAAATAGGTGCAGGAGTAGGCCATTCGGCCCTTCGAGCCTGCACCGCCATTCAATGTGATCATGGCTGATCATCCAACTCAGTATCCCGTACCTGCCTTCTCTCCATACCCCCTGATCCCTTTAGCCACAAGTGCCACATCTAACGCCCTCTTAAATATAGCCAATGAACTGGCCTCAACTACCTTCTGTGGCAGAGAATTCCAGAGACTCACCACTCTCTGTGTAAAGAATGTTTTCCCCATTTCGGTCCTAAAGGAATTCCCCCTTATCCTTAGACTGTGACCCCTTGTTCTGGACTCCCCCAACATCGGGAACAATCTTCCAGCATCTAGCTTGTCCAACCCCTTAAGAATTTTGTAGGTTTCTATAAGATCCCCCCTCAATCTTCTAAATTCCATCGAGTACAAACCGAGTCTATCCAATCTTTCCTCATATGAAAGTCCTGACATCCCAGGAATCAGCCTGGTGAATCTTCTCTGTACCCCCTCTATGGCAAGGATGTCTTTCCTCAGATTTGGAGACCAAAACTGTACGCAGTACTCCAGGTGTGGCCTCACCAAAACCCTGTACAACTGCAGTAGAACCTCCCTGCTCCTATACTCAAATCCTTTCGCTATGAATGCTAACATACCATTTGCTTTCTTCACTGCCGGCTGCACCTGCATGCCTACTTTCAATGACTGGTGTACCATGACACCCAGGTCTCGTTGCATCTCCCCCTTACCTAATCTGCCACCATTCAGATAATAGTCTACCCTCATGTTTTTGCCACCAAAGTGGATAACCTCACATTTATCCACATTGTACTGCATCTGCCATGCATCTGCCCATTCACTCAGCCTATCCAAATCACCCTGCAGCCTCCAAGCATCCTCCTCACACCTAACTATACCCCCCAGCTTGGTATCATCTGCAAATTTGGAGATGTTGCATTGAATTCCCTCGTCCAAATCATTAATATATATTGTAAATAGCTGGGGTCCCAGCACTGAGCCTTGCGGCACCCCACTAGTCACTGCCTGCCATTCTGAAAAGGACCCGTTTACTCCTACCCTTTGCCTCCTGTCTGCTAGCCAGTTCTCTATCCACATCAATACTGAACCCCCAATACCGTGTGCTTTAAGTTTGTATGCTAATCTCTTATGCGGGACCTTGTCGAAAGCCTTCTGAAAGTCTAGATATAACACATCCACTGGTTCTCCCTTATCCACTCTACTAGTTACACCAGTACTATCCTACACATAGACATAGAACATAGAAACATAGAAAAATAGGTGCAGGAGTAGGCCATTCGGCCCTTCGAGCCTGCACCGCCATTCAATGTGATCATGGCTGATCATCCAACTCAGTATCCCGTACCTGCCTTCTCTCCATACCCCCTGATCCCTTTAGCCACAAGTGCCACATCTAACGCCCTCTTAAATATAGCCAATGAACTGGCCTCAACTACCTTCTGTGGCAGAGAATTCCAGAGACTCACCACTCTCTGTGAAAACTGGGGACACACGGGGGACAATTTACAATTTACAGAAGCCAGTTAACCTACAAACTTGTACGTCTTTGGAGTGTGGGAGGAAGCTGGAGGACCAGCAGAAAACCCACGCGGTTACAGGGAGAATGTGCAAACTCCATACAGACAGCGCAACATAGTCAGGATCGAACCTGGGTCTCTGGCGCTGGAAGGCATTAATACTTGGTTGGAAATTCATTTAATGTACACACCAGTTGCAAAATAATCTATCTTGTCCCAATGAGATTTTAAAATTCTACTGCTGTGCCACGGTGATTAAATTCTAATTTGTAGAAAATACAGTACATTAATAGGTTATGTTTCGAAGAATATAGAGCACAGAAAAGTGAAGCACAGAAACAGGTCCTTTAGCCGACAATATCAGTGCCAACGAAGCCAAGTTAAACTAATCTCCTCTGCCCGCACGTGATCCATATTCCACCACTGCCATGGAGAGTCATGGAGTCATGTAGCCTAACCAAAGTCCCGCATATCCATGTGTCTATATAAAAGCCTCTTAAACGCACAATTGTACCTGCCTCCACCATCACCACTGGCAGTGCGTTCGAGGCACTCACCAGCCTCTGTGTAAATATCTTGCCTTGTTTAGTTTAGTTTATTATTGTCACGCGTACCGAGGTACAGTGAAATGTTTTTGATGCGTGCTATCCAGTCAGCGAAAATACTATACCTGATTACAATCGAGCCATCCACAGTGTACAGATACAGGATAAAGGGAATGTCGTTTGGTGCACGATAAAGTCCAGTAAATTCCGATTAAAGATAGTCTGAGGGTCTCCAATGAGGTAGATGGTAGGACAGGACCGGTCTCTGGTTGGAAGAAACTGTCCCTGAATCTGGCGGTGTGCGTTTTCATACTTCTGTACTTCTTGCCTGATGGGAGAGGAGAATAGAGGGAGTGAGACTAATCCTTGATTACATTGGTGGCCTTGCCGAGGCAGCATGAAGTGTAGATGGTGTCAATGGAAGGGAGGTTGGTTTGCGTGATGGTCTGGGCTACGTCCACTACTCTTTGCAATTTCCTGCGGTCTAGGATGGAGCTGTTCCCAAACCATGAAGTGATATAATGTGATAAAATGCTTTCTACTGCTCATCTGCAGATGTTGGTGAGAGTTGTTGGGGACATGCAGATCATCATAAGCCTTTTAAGCCCTGCTCATCTCCTTTAAGCGTTGCTTCTCTCACCTTAAAGCTATGCCCCCTAGTCTTTGATATTTCCACACTGGAAAAAGGGTTCTGACTGTCTACCCAATCTATGGGGTAATTTTATATACTTCTATCAGGTCTCCCCTCAACCTCCGGCATTCTAGAGAAATCAATCTAAGTTTGTCCAACCTCTGCTTGTGGCTGAAACCCTCTTATCCAGGCAGCACTCTGGTAAACCTCCTCAGCACCCTTTCCAAAGCCTCCACATCTGTTCTGCAAATGGGACAGCCAGAACTGAATACAATTCCCCAAATGCAGCCTAATCAAAGTCCTATGCAACACGCCTTCCAGACTCTTATACTCAATGCCACAACCTATGAAGGCAAGCATACCGTATGCCATCTTTACCACTCTATCTATTATGCTGCCTTCTCTATGCCTATCATAATTTTATATACTTCAACGTCAACTGTCCATTTCCCCCCACAGATGCTCCCGGTCCCGCTGAGTTAGTCCAGCACTCTGTGTCTTCTTTAATGAACCAGCAGTTCCTTGTTTTCATCATTCTGGTAATCCTCTTCTGCACCCTCCCCAAAACCTGAGACATAAACACGGATTATGTCATGTCATAAGATCATAAGCAATAGGAGCAGAGATATGCCATTCAACCCATCACGTATCAGCCACATATCTGCCAGATTTAGTCACTGGTTGGATATTTATAACGTCGGAGGTTGAGGGGAGACTTGATACAATTATTTAAAATTATGAGAGACAATGTTTCAGTGCTTCAATGGTTCAATGGTTCTCATCGCGTGTACCGAGGTAAAGAGAAATTATTTTTGTGAATGCAGTTCAGCAAATTATCACTATACATAATCACAATTCCATATTAAGTGCAAAGTGTATAGAAATAATCCACAGCAACAATATACAAGAGTCGCCAGATCTTGGCACCATTTTCAGTCCAAGTTGCTTTGATTGCAGCTGGCCATAAAGGCCCGTGTTCCTGGCAATGTTGCCGAGTCGCCCTCTACCGCTGCTCCATTGCTCAGTGCCGCTGCAGGACACGTCCGGTCCACGCGCTCGGCCTCCTGGAGTGGTGCCCAATCTTGGCGAGCCCCATGCTGCTGCAAGGCCACCAGCCGTTGCCCCCATCCGGATTGGCCAGCGAACCGTCGTCCTTAGATAGGGTAGACAGTCAGAACCTTTTCTCCCAGGGCAGAAACTGTCCAGCACTAGAGGACATAGCTATAAGGTGAGAGGGAGAAAATTCAAAGGAGATGTGCGGGGCAAGTATTTTTACAGGGTGGTGGGGACCTGGAACGCACTGCCGGGGGTGGTGGTGGAGGCAGATACGACAGTGGCGTTTAAGAGGCTTTTGAATAGGAACATGGATGTGCAGGGAGTAGAGGATTATGGATCACGTGCAGTCAGATGAGATTAGTTTATCTTGACATCATATTCGGCACAGACAATTTTGGCTGAACGGCCCGTACCTGTGCTGTACTGTTCTCTGTTGTGAAACACCACCACGCACTGATGGAGAGACATGTCCCCTAGTCCACGAGCCAGATCCTTCTTGTAGATGACCGCTGGGAAACAGTCTAACAATTACAGCTAATTGGGTTAATTAAATCACCAAGGCAGACAAATGAAACATGCCTTCTGCTAATTATGTAGTTCTGGTATCCTTAAGAAATGTTGGAAATCTCAGCAAGTTACAAAACCAGGGAATAATATTCAATGTAATTAAGATAACATTATTACTGCAATCTGGACATGTATTAAAAAAAAGTTAATTTCCAGCAGAATTGTGCACTCAGAGGGTGGTGGGTATATGAAATGAGCTGCCAGATAATTAGTTTTGTTTATTGTCACATGTACCGAGGTACAATGAAAAGCTTTTGTTGCGTGCTTTCCAGTTGGCGGACAGACAATGCGTGATTACAATCCACAGTGTACAGATACAGGATGAAGGGAATAACATTTAGTAAAATCCAGTAAAGTCCGATTAAAGATAGTCCGAGGGTCTCTAGTGAGGTAGATGGGAGGTCAGGATCGTTCTCCATTTGGTGATAAGATCTTAGGGCTAAGGGAATCAAGGGATATGGGGAAAAGCCAGAACGGGATACTGATTTTTGATGATCAGCCATGATCTTATTGAATGGCGGTGCTGGCTCAAAGGGCCGAATGTCCTTCTCCTGCACCTATGTGCTATGTTTCTAGGATGGTTAATTTACCTGATAACAGCTGGGAAGAAACACACCCTGAATCTGGAGGTGTGCGTTTTCACACTTCTGTACCTCTTGCCTGATGGGAGAGGGGAGAAGAGGGAGTGACCAAGGCGAGGCTGGTCCTTTGGTTATGCTGCTGGCCTTGCCAAGGCAGTGTGAAGTGTAAATGGAGTCAATGGATGGGAGGTTGGTTTATGCAATGGTCTGGGCTGCGTCCACAACTGTCTGAAATGTCTTGCGGTCTTGGATGGAGCTGTTCCCAAACCATGCTGTGATGCCTCTGAGATTTGAACAGCAGGTACATGGATAGGAAAGGTTTACAAGGATATGGCCCAAATGTGGGCAAACTCTGTAAGCTAAACTGCAGTTTACAGTTTCAATCAGCATTTAACCTGCTCATTCTGCTGGCACTGCTTTGATCATTAAAATTTGAGCAATATGGGTAAAAGGGTGAGGTCTGTGGTAGAGATATCAGCTCAGCTGGAAACAACATCACTACAAGATATAGCAAATAGTGATAAGGTGGCACCATGCATAAGATTACAAAGTTTGAAAAAAAAAGAAACAAAATCAGAGAGCGTTCTGCCGGGTTGCATCACAGCTTGGTTTGGGAATTGCCCAAGACTGCAAGAAATCGCAGAGAGTTGTGGATGTAGCCCAGTCCATCACACAGACCAGACTCCCCACCATCAGCTCCATCTACACTTCACGCTGCCTCTGGAAAGCAGTCAATATAATCAAAGACTTGTCCCACCCCAGATCATTCCTTCTTCTCCCTGCTCATGTCAGGCAGAAGGTACAGAAGCTTGAAAGCACGCACCACCAGACCTAGGAACAGCTTCTTCCCCTCTGTTATCGGGCTTCTGAATGGTCCTTCCATAAGCTAGAGTACTGTCCAATTTACCACTACCCCATTGCGGACATTGGACTTTGTCTCTGCAAAATGATGCGCTACAATGTTGAGTAACCCGCTGAGTTACTCCAACTTTTTGTGTCATTCCTCGAACTATATTCTGCACTGTATCTTCCCCTTTGCTCTACTAATTGTACTTGAGTTTGACTCAATGGTATTTGTGTACAGTATTATCTGATCTGATTTGATAGTGTGCAAAACAAAGCTTTTCACTGTACCTTGATACTTGTGACAATAATAATTCTAAGCCTATTTGGATCATTATAGGAAGCTGAAGGAAAGAATTGCCTTTGGAGCCAATATTATAAGTCACACCACAGCAGGTTGACAGAAACTAATATCCGCAGGGATATCTAGTGTGAAAGTTTATCATAAAAATTGCTTGTCAGGAAACTTATAAAGAACATAACAGTATGGGTCACTAAATTTTTATTATTCGATTTTACAAAGCTTGACACTTGCAATTGCTTTGCACATTCAGACAGATAATTATATCTTAAAATAGTATTAAATATTGCCATTCTGGCTCTATGAGAGTCATAGTCATACAGCACAATAACAAGCCCTCCAACCCTACTTGCCCATGCCGACCAAGAGGACCCATCTACAATAGACCCACCTGCCTGCATTTGGCTCATATCCCTCTAAACCATTCCTATCCATGTACCTGTCCCTGTATCTTCTAAATGTCATCATTGCAGATACTTCAAGTAACTCCTCTGGCAGCTCTTCTATATACCCTCCACCTTTTGAGCCCTTCAGGTTTCTATAAATCCTTCCCCTCCCATGGCTATCCAGGGCAGGACTTTTACAGTAAAATTGTAGTGCCCTGGATAGCCATAGTCATAAGGTAATAGGGTCATAGGGTCATAGTCATAGGGTCATAGGGTCATAGTCATAGTTATAAAGTCATAGTCATAGAGTTATAGGGTCATAGTCAATGAGTCAATGGAGTCATATGGTATTTTTTCTTTGGAGCACAATAAGCCAAAAGGTGGCCTTTTGAGCCAACCTTTTGGAGTACAATAAGCCAAAAAGATCACGAGGGGCATGGATAAAGTGAACACTCGCTGTCTTTATCCTATGGTGGAGGATTCTAAAACTAGAGGTCACAGACTTAAGCTGAGAGGAGAGAAATGAAAGTGGGATCATGGGGCAACTTTGTCACTCAGAAGGTAGTCCGTATCTCGGATGAGCTGCCCGAGGAAGTTCTAGAGGCAGATGATGGCTATTTCCAAGATACAGGAAGGATGACATTAAGTTGGAAAGGGTGCAGAAGAGATTCACCAAGGTGTTACCTGGGTTTGTGGGCTTGAGTTATGGAGATACAATTATGACTTTTAAAAGACATTTGAACAGATGTAGGGAAAGGAAAGGTTTCGAGGGCTAGGGGCCAAATGTAGGTAAATGGGACAAGCCCAACATGCCATCTGGTTTGACAAGCCAAAGTGCAACACCTCACACTTGTTATCAGAATATGAAAAAGTGTGTTTAATAGAGGCATCACATTGGAACCACGTTAAATACTGGAAGATAATGGTTTGAATGTGAAGTCTCAAGGGATTGTTGTTTCTGCAAATGAACAAGTTCTTTAATATTGAGACACAAGAAACTGCAGATGCAGGTTTACAAAAAAGACACAAAGTGCTAGAGTAACTCAACGGGTAGTAACTCCAGAGAACACGGATGGGTGATGTTTTGGGTCGGGACCCTTCTTCAATAGAATCAGGGACCATGGTACAAGATCACAGAGTCATATAGTGCGGAAATAGGCCCTTCGGCCCAACTCGTCCATTCAGACCAAGATACCCCCACCTAATTGGTAGAAGTGGCAAAGGTTAGATAGTTATAGTGTCATAAAGCTGGGAAAAGGCCATTCCAGACCCATTTTCCCGCGTTTGGCCCAAATCCCTCTACATCTTTCCTGTCCAATTGTCTTTTAAATGTCATTACAGTACCTGCCTCAACCTCTTCCTCCTGCAAAGATAGATACAAAGTGCTGGAGTAACTCAGCGGGTCAGGCAGCATCTCTGGAGAGCATGGATGGGTGGCTTTTCAAATCGAGACCATTGAGTTCACTCATTGAGTTACTCCAGCATTTAGTGTCTATCGTTGGTATGAATCGGCATCTACAGCTCCTTTATATTATCGCCTCTGGTTTGTTCCATGGACCTACTATCTTCTGAATGATCTTATTATTTCTTTCCCCTAAACCTAAAACGTAAATTAAATAAAGAAATGTCAACATGGGAAATTGGTGAGCAAGAGTCAAGAGTGTTTAATAGTCATATGTATCGAAAAAACAGAACAATGAACAGACCTTTAAGCACAGTACTTATAGATACATAATAAACAAAATAAAATTAAATAAATTAAAAAACCCAATATTCATGCAAAAAGATGGAAGCTCTTAGTACTCAGTAAAACAAACAGTACAGGAATCACTGGTCGGCACGGTGGGCCTGCTTCCACGCTGTATCTCTAAATTAAAACAAAAGTGTTTGAAACAGGGTAGCACAGTGGCGCCACTAGTAGAACTGCTGCCTCACAGCACCAGAGACCAGGGTTTGATCCTGACCTCGGGTGCTGTCTGTGTGGGGTTTACATGTTCTCCTTGTGACCTCATGGGTTTCCGCCGAGTGCTCCCACATCCTAAAAGACATGTGGATTTGTAGGTTAATTGACCGTCTGTAAATTGCCCCCTGGTGTGTAGGAAGTGGATGAGAAAGTGGGATAAGGTAGAACTAGTGTGAACAGGTGATCGATGTCGGCGTGGACTCGGTGGGCCGGAGGGCCTATATCCGTGCTGTATCTCTAGAACTAAAACGTAATGATGGAGGCAAACAAACATGATGGTAAGAAACTAACACAGGATGTCTATCAGCAACAACATGGGAGGTGAGTGTATGTATTTTTAATTCACAGTAATATATAACATCAGGTACTTTACATAAAATCTGGTTAATATTTTACACAGCCTTGTTTTTTTTTAATGCTTCAAATATCAAAGTATCACTGCCACCTAGAGGAAATGGATATTATTGTCTACTAATTCCCAAAGCAATTCCCAAAAAGCCGATAGTCAGGGTAGAGTGGTAGAGTTAAGGGCCTGCCCCACTTGGGCGTCATTTGTGCGTCATTTACGCGACATAATTTACGCGACACGACGCACGACGCGCGTGTCGTGACATGCACCTGATGCGCGCATGGTGCACATTACGCGCGCACGGTGCGTGGTGACGTAGGTAGACACACGGTCACGTGCGGCGCCCCAGGATTATGGGATTCATAAAATCTTCACGCGCCACCTGCGTGACGCGCAAATGATGCCCAAGTGGGACAGGCCCTTAAAACAACATGGAAATAGGCCCTTCGGCCCACCTTGTCCATGTCAACCAAGTTTACATACTGGGCTAGTCCTATTTGCCTTCAATAACCCTCTAAATCCTTCCTATTATTATATCACTCTATGTATCGTAGTTAGAGCCACACAGCACGGAAACAGGCTCTTCAACCCAACTTAACCATGCCAACCAAGATGCCCCATCTAAGCTACCACTAGCCCACATTTGACTGAAAACCCTCTCAACCTTTCCCATTCATGTATCTGTCCAAATGACTTTTAAATGTTGTTATAGTACCTGCCTCAACTACCTCCTCTGGCAGCACATTCAATTTACCCACCACCCTCTGTGATAAGGTTACCCCTCAATTCCCTATTAAATCTTTCCCCTCTCACTTTAAACATATCCTGGTGGGAAAAAAAATTAAATGCAACCAGAACTGCAGACGATACTCCAAATTTGATCTAACCAAAGTCCTCTAAAGCAGCATCATGACTTCCTGTTAATGCCCGACCTATGAAGGCAAGTGTACCATATGCCTTCTTTACCACTCAATCCACTTGTGTTGCCACTGTCAAGGAGTCATGGACTTGGACCCCAAGATCACTGATCTAATCTGATTGGATAGCTTGCAAAACAAAGCTTTCCACTGTACATGTGACAATAATAAAATTAAACCTAACCCTAATTTTAAAGATCTCCTGGTGTTTCAGGAGAAAATAAATTTGAGTTTAGTTTAGTTTATTATTGTCACGTGTATCGAGGTCCAGTAAGAAGCTTTTTGTTGCATGCTATCCAGTTAGCAAAAAGATTATATACAGTATGTTTACAATCAAGCCGTCCACAGTATACAGATTCAAGATGAAGGGAATAACATTTAGTGCGCAATAAAGTCCAGTAAAGTCCGATTAAATATAATCCAGGAGGTCTCCAATGATGTCGATGTTAGGTCACGACTGCTCTCTAGATGGTTCAGTTGCCAGATAACAGCTGGGAAGAACCGTCACTGAATCCACTGAGGTGTACGTTTTCATACTTCTGATGGAAGATGGGAGAAGAGGGATCAACTGGGGTGAGACTCATATAGGTTATACTGGCGACCTTGGCAAGGCAGCGTGAATGGAGTCAATGGAAGGGAGGTTGCTTTGCATGATGGTCTGGGCTGCGTCCACAATTCTCTGCAATTTTTTGTGTTCTTGAATGGAGCCGTTCCCAAACCATGCTGTGATGAATCCCGATTAAAATGTTTTTTAAAGATCTCCTTTTGTTCCAGTTATGTTTTTTATCTCAGTGCTTCTCAATTTTACAACAGCAAACAATTTTACAATTTTACCCAAGCTAATTAACCGACAAACCTACGTCTTTGGGATATGTGAGGAAACCGGAACATCTGTAGGAAACCCACGTGGTAAAGGGAAGAAGGTACAAACTCTGTATGGACAGTACCTGTAGTCAGGATCGAACCTGGGTCTCTGGCGATGTGAGACAGCAACTCTACCGCTGCGCCACTGTGCCACCCCTTGAGTCCTTATGTCCAAACTGACCCTTGGTTCGATTCTGACTACGGGTGCTGCCTGTACGTTCTTCCCATGATCACGTGGATTTTCACAGGTGGTCTGGTTTCCTCCCACGCTCCAAAGACGTGCTGGTTTGTAGGTTAGTTAGCTTTGGTAAAAATTGTAAATTGTCCCTAGTGTATAGGAAAGTGCTAGTATACGTGGCGATTGCTGGTCGGTGCAGACTCGGTGAGCCAAAGGGTCTGTTTCTGTGCTGTATCTGCAAACTAAACAAATTTCCGTCCATCTCTCCCTGGCCCAGGTTCTATCTCTCGGAGCTGATGTTTTACCTGAGTACAAGCTGCAGACTCCACGGATCCACAAGCTCACCATCCTGCACTATAGTCCGTTCAAGGCCGTTTGGGACTGGCTGATCCTCCTTCTGGTGATCTACACGGCCATCTTCACTCCCTACTCTGCCGCCTTCCTGCTCAATGACAGGGAGGAGCAGAAGAGGAGAGAATGTGGATATTCCTGCAGTCCGTTGAACGTGGTGGATTTAATTGTGGACATTATGTTCATTATCGATATCCTAATAAACTTCAGGACGACTTATGTGAACCAAAACGAAGAGGTGGTTAGTCATCCAGCCAAGATAGCGATTCACTACTTCAAAGGCTGGTTTCTCATCGACATGGTTGCCGCCATACCCTTTGACCTTCTGATCTTTGGGTCAGGGTCGGACGAGGTAAGTCATACCATCAACGTCATGACATATATACACTTGCACAGGTAAATGGATGGAAAAGGTTTAGAAGGGCGGCACAGTGGCGCAGCGGATAGAACCGCTGCCTTACCGCGCCAGAGACCCAGTTTCAATCCCAACCTCGGGTGCTGTCTATCTGTACGGAGTTTGCACGTTCTCCCTGTGACCGCATGGGCTTCCTCTGGGTGCTCCAGTTTCCTCCCACATCCCAAAGATGTGTGGGTTTGTAGATTAATTATCCCACTGTAAATTGCCCCTTGTGTGTAGAGAGCGGATGAGAAAGTGAGATAACATAGAACTAGTGTGAACGGACGATCGATGGTCGGCATTCGTGGTATCAATGGACTGAAGGGCCTGTTTCCCTAAAACAGGGCTGGATCCCTAAAACTAAAAATTAAAACCAAAACTCAGGATGAGCCAAACATAGGCAAATGCGACATGCTAAGATGGAGCATCTAGGTCAGCATGGATGAGTTGGGCCTGTTTCTCTGCTGTATGACTCTGTCTCTACGACTAGAGGCAAGGAACCACAGATGCCGGCTTACCAAAACAGGCACAAAGTGCTGGAGTAACTCAACGGGTTAGGCTGCCTGACCTGCCCAGTTACTCTGGCACTTTGTGTTTTTAGAAGTCACGTCAGATTTATCAAATTAGAAATCCAAAGGAACATCAAAATGCTGAGCGGATACCTAATTTGGTTTAGTTTAGAGGTATCACATGGTAACAGGTCCTTCAGCCCATCGAGTCCATGCTGACTTTCGATCACCTGTTCACATTAGTTCAACGTAGAGTTACTCCCTTAAAGCGCCAGATGCCCAGGTTTTATCCTGACTTCGGGTACTGTCTGTGTGGAGTTTCCACGTTCTCCCTGATGCAATAGTGGCATTTAAGTGGCTTTTAGATAGGCACATGGATATGCAGGGAATGGAGGGAAATAGCTCACGTGCAGGCAGAGGAGATTAGTTTCACTTGGCATCATGTTCGGCACGGACATTGTGGGCAGAAGGGCCTGTTCCTGTGCTGTACTGTTCTATGAGCAAAAAGAAACAAAATGCTGAAGTAACTCAGTGGATCAGGCAGCATTCGTGGAGAACATGGATAGGTGATGTTTTAGGTCGGGACCCTTCTCCGGACTCCAGACTTCAGACTTAAACCTCGCCTATCCATGTTCTCCAGGGATGCTGCTGACCCACTGAGTTACTCCAGCACTTTGTATCCTTTTGCTCAAGATTCTAGCATATGCAGTTCCCTGTGTCTGCTGCACTGTTCTATAGTTCATTCGGTGTACATGGTGGTAAATTATTTCTCTGTGTGGTTACTGTCCTGAGGGTCCAACGTGTCCTTGATGGTGTAAGGCTGAACAAAAGATCTTTTGGTCTTATCTGTTCAAGAAAATGTCTTTGCACCTGGACTTTTGTGTAGGAAGCTGACATTCCTGGGTGAAAGTGTGCCAAGTCATTTATAGAAAGCAAAAAAAAGTATAAAATGAAGCTGGAACCCACAATATTAAACATTTACCAAATAGTTTTAGCATTCCAACCCCCGCTTTGTGTTCAGTCACTGCTATTGTTTGGACGCTCATGAAGATTTTGAACTGTTATTTGTGCTGTTTTGTGAGAGAAACCTTATATTAAAAAAAAACGTTTAGTTGATTGTGTTAACTCCACTATAGAACGGTCATGTGACTAAAATCCTTTCAATCCCAACGACACAAGAGCGGTTTATATAGATACAATAGTGTGTATCGGCTTTCAATGCCGCGACAATCATTTCTGCCAACTGTGCTTTGAAAGGGCAGGGAAAATAAGATTAATATTTCTTGCTGAGAGGAATAACTGGAGGTTTCTTTTCATCAATATGTGTCAGAAGGCCCAATAGCTTTCACTTACATATCAATAAACCTCTGTAAAGGCACCGAGAAAACATGACATTTTATCCACAATTTGCAAAAATGAAGATAAATGGAAGGTTATTTCTGTGAATATCAGGGGTTAGTCTTTTGAAAAGCTGATGCTAATAGAATTAATGTTCATCTTCAGCAGCACTCTGGAATCGACCACATTCTCCACGTTAATGCCTGCAGTCTAAATGATGTCGCAAATAACAAGATTCTCAAAGTGAGCAAAGGGAGCAGAATTTAGGCTGGTAGAGCTGCTGCCTCGCAGCGCCGGAGACCTGGGTTCGATCCTAACCTCAGTTGCTGTCTGTACGGAGTTTGTACATTCTCCTGTGACTACTTGGGTTTTCTCCAGGTGCTCCGGTTTTCAATAGACAATAGACAATTGTCTATTGAGCCATTCAGCCCTTCGAGCCAGCACCACCATTCAATATGATCATGGCTGATCATTCCCAATCAGTACCCCGTTCCTGCCTTCTCCCCATATCCCCTGACTCCGCTGTTTTTAAGAGCCCTATCTAGCTCTCTCTTGAAAGCATCCAGAGAACCTGCCTCCACTGCCTTCTGAGGCAGAGAATAGTAAGATTGAACGAGAACTTACCAGTTCGAAGGTTGATCTTTATTTTATGAGGAGTCGAAGTGAGGGATTTCGTGAAGAGCCCGCCGGCGCGCATGCTCGACATACTTCAAAGTAGCGGCGTGGAATCACAGAAACCAACAATAGAAATGACTTCGCATAGTAAGATTGAAGTGACTAAGATTACCAGATGAAGGTGATTGAGGGTTGGGCGAGGAGGGCACAAAATCCCTCACTTCGACTCCTCATAAAATAAAGATCAACCTTCGAACTGGTAAGTTCTCGTTCAATCTTACTATTTCATTTCGGAGTCACGTGAGTGACTTCGTGAAGACTTCAAAGCTTCTGTGATTACACGCCCTGGACCACGTCCATGCTGACACACCACTACCAGGGATGGATGGGAGGAACAAACTTGCTCAATAGTTCATACTGCAAAACAAGAGCATATTTATTAATAACAAATCAAAAACCCCTCATGCGGGGACATCTCCACGTTCTGAACCTGCACTCAGCACGGCTTCTGCGAACTGTAGAGGAGCAGCAACAGGCTTGTTATAAAAACGCTGGAACACAGCTTCATTAGCCCATCCTGCTGTGGCGAGAATTTGGTCCATGGGCACCTCCATGACCCTCGCCGCTGACGTCGATGCAGCCCTGGTGGAATGAGACTTGAACACATTAGTGTCGATACCTGACTTACCCAAGACGACTCGAAGCCACCTGGATATCGCCTGGACTGTCACTCGATGATGAGGTCTCTTATGAGTGACAAGCAGGTATCTCTCCATTCCTCTGATGCGTGCCGTCACCTTGACATAGTGGCGGATATGTGAGGCTAAACATAGCCTAGCATCTGCGGGGTATGCCGGGAACTTCAGCTGCAGCCCTGTGCACCCAGGTCCATGCTGCTTTAGTAGCTCGTCAATGAAAAGACTACTTCTGTAGGGGTAGAAGTCATTCTGTCGACACGAAGTTTATGTAGTGTCTGTACCCTCTGAGCTGAAGTCAGCGCTAGTAACATCACCAGCTTCATGGTGAGTTGGTCCAGTTGGAGCCCTTCCATGGGAGACCACGTCCTGAGCAGGGTTAATACGTCCCTGACATCCCAGGTGATATTATAGCGTGGTGTAGGCGGATTCATATTGAATATACCCCGCATGAGTCTGGACACTAGCCTGTTGGATCCTACCCCAATATTGAGGTAGAATGATAGCGCACTTCTGGCGCTGTTGATGGCACTGTAACTTAAGTGTTCATCATGGTGCAACCCCGCGAGGAATTCCAGGACGTCGGTTATTGTCACGTCATCGTACGTGATGCGAGAGCGGCTGCAGTAGGGTCCCACTTCTTAATATGCGAGCGGTATCTTCTCGACACGACGCCCCGATGGTATCCATGGTCCGAGCCGAGAGGCCGTATTGGACTAACGGCCTGTTCAGAACCTGCAAGCCAACAAATTTAAATAGCCATGGCAGGGATGTGGCTCCCCTGAGACAGGGTGAGTAACCAATTGTGGGCAACCCTTCAAAAGGACCCAAGGTTCGTTGAGCATGTCAAAGACCACCGGATACCAAGGCTGTGGGGCCAGTCGGGTATAATAAGGATGCCCTTGGCAGCATCTGCCTGAATCTTTTGCAATACCCGACTGATGAGGCAAAACGGGGGGGAAGGCATAGAAAACCCAATTCCCCCAGTCCAGCGAGAATGCATCTAGCGCTATTGCCCCAGGATCTGGTTCCCATGAAACGTAGGTTGGTACCTGATGGTTCAACCGTGACGCAAAAAGGTCAATGTCCGGTTTACCAAATTTGGCTGTGACTTTAGAAAAAATCTCAGGATGCAACATCCATTCAATATTGTCATTAAATTTGCGTGACCTGGTGTCCGCCACAGTATTAAGCTCACCTGGCAAATAGGTAGCTGAAATCCAAATGTCTCTTTGAACACACTAGAGCCAAATTGAGTTAGCCAATTTGTCACACGAAACTGACCTGGTACCACCCATATGGTTTAACTATGCCACTGCTGTGGTGTTGTCTATTTGGAGACGGACATGTGCTCCAACAAGCTTGGAACAATACGCACGAAGTCCGTGGAATGCTGCCAGCAACTCCCAATAGTTAATCCCTTGAGTCAACAACATCGTTGATTCAAGGGTGTCCCATCTGCCCCCACAACTAGAGCAATTATCCGTGGCTCCCCAGCCATTGGAGCTTGCATCAGTCTGCAAATATACCACCGGATTAGCCTCCCTGATAGGCTTGAATGAGCTGCTAATGTGACACACCCACCATTGCAACTCATTTATCGCTTCGGGCGGCAGCTGCATGGACCGATCATAATGACCAGCGTTCTGTTTTAACGCAGCAATTTTAGCTCTTTGCAAATTCTGATAATGCAAAGGTCCATATCGCGCTGCCGGAAACAAAACTACAAGCTTCCCAATTATTGTAGCTGAATGCCGAATCGATGGTATATTGGTGCGGATTAAATCTTGACACACCTGGGTAACCTCCTCAAACTTGTTAATTGGAATGGTAACCCTCATGCTCATAGAGTTCACCGTGAACCCTAGGTAATTAATCACCTGGGCAGGGCAGAACTTTGATTTCTCTGGATGGACAATAAACCCTAATTGTTGAAATATATTGACAGCAGCTGCAACACCCTGTTCAGCCAATTCCAGGGTGTGGCCCACAATTAAGATATCATCTAAGTAGGCCATAACTATATGGTGTCGTTGTCTCAAATAAGCCATAATTGGTTTCACTAATTTAGTGAACAATCTAGGGGCTGTGGTGAGCCCATCAGGCAAAGCCTTGTACTGCCAGAGTTGCCCCATCCAGATGAATTTCAAAAACCTTCTGTCGTATTTCTGGATGGATACTGAATAATATGCGTCTTTCAAATCGATGCATGCCATAAAGCAACCATGAGAAATCAATGATTTGGCTGTTTCAAACGTATCCATTTTAAAATGAGTATATGTTACAAAAGTATTCAAACGGGTTAGATCAATAATGACACAACAACCTCCATCCTTCTTAGGTCTGGTGAATATATTCGAAACAAATTCAACTGGCTCATGCACCGCTCTCTCAATCACTCCATTTTGCTCAAGACTTAAAAGTTCCTTGTAGCCTGCTGCCTGTTCTGCAGCAGATAATTTAAACGTTCGAGCGGGCATGTGCTGGGATGGAGGAAGGTCGCCATTAATAAACTCAATTTTATGCCCCTGAATATTCTGCAACACATACTCGTCACCAGTAAAATTACCCCATGCACCCAAAAACAACCGAAGGCGACCATCAACATGTGAAGTTAAACAAAGAGAAAAGAGAGAACCAGACCCCTTCACCTCCGTGGTTACCGGCGGTCCTTGACACGCGTGGGTGGACGTGGAGGTGCTGGGTTGGCTTGAGGGCGCGGCGTCTTCGTTTTCCACCAGGGTCTCTGCCGACCCTGTCCTAAAAAAGACCCCTGGTGCTGGGTCTGATGTTGCTGTCGTTGTGGAGCTTGAGGGTGGGTCCTCGTCGAGGTACTAGCAGACCCTCGTGATCGAATGTATGGAGACTTTGAGCCTGACGGTGCGGGGGCACTCTGAGAGCGCATGATCCCCACCGTTTTGGCTTGTTCGTCAAGCACTTTGACTCTCTTCGAGAGGTCCTCCCCAAAGAGCTGACGGGGCGGGGGCGGCGGCGGTGGTTTGCACAATCATTTCAAACTTCGGATTGAGCGCTGGGCGGATGCTGGTTTTGCGAAACCCGTTGATTTTGTGCTGGGTCGCGCACAGGAGGGCCAGAGCATCTTCCTGGTCCAAATTCAGTTCATCCCCGTCCACCGACCGCGCAAAGGCGGTAATACCGGCCGTGAGGAGCTTCAGGATCCGCTGCAATTTTACCTCTTGTTTACGGATAGCCGCACTGATGTTGCCCCATATCGGCGTATTGACCACAGGCACGTTGAGGGAGTTGCAATTGGATGGAGCCTTGTGACGGCTCATTGCCTGAATGAGGACTTCTTACTGTAGTTGCTGGTTGTTAAGAAAGTCCACAGTGGCTGCCAGCTTTGCGTTTAAAGGAAGTCCAGATGAATGTGGGGCCGCAAATTTGGTCGTCAAATCCAGAAGATCCTCCGCTGGCACCTCCAACGGAGATGATATGGGATCCTCCAAAACCTCCTCCTCCTGCTGCTCCAGGCTGATGGTAGAGGCTGGTGACAACGCCCTGTGCCTGTTGCTGCCCTGCTGTTGTTGACTTTGAAGCAGGAGCTCCAGCAGCCGCTCCATACGGTCAATACACCCTTCACCCTGAACACTCAGGTGGTCGGAGTCCTCCGGCTCTGAAAAGAAAACCGGGCTCCTATCATCGGCCCGCACCTCATCAAGGCCCTGCCGGTACCGGTAGTTGTCGCTAACAGCCGCCGAGGCGAAACTGCGCGATTCCCGCGCGGGCGTGTTCAACCGCCTCCGTTTAGCGGGAGCTGAAGCCGCTGCCACTAAGGGCACGTGCGGCGTGGTGTCGGCACCAGCCAAAGCATGGCTGCCTGAAGCCCGCGCAGGCTTGCCGGCTGCCCACATCGTGGACCTTGCCGACGCATGGTCTCGCCCACCCATCCATGGGGGGCTCGGCGACCGTGACGAGACCCGACTCAACCGACCCGTCCCGGCGTCGAGAGTCGGGGTGTGCCGGCTGGACCTCACAGCCGCCCCGGGTCTCGCCCTGGAACCTGACCGCTCCTCCGTGTCAGGCAATGCCTTAGCCCTGGCAGGGTTAGGCTTCTGGGCTCCTGCCCTTCCCCTACTCGGAGGGCTGAGTGGAACAGGCCGTGCAGCCGCACGCACCCTGCTCGAGGTCGCCAGCGAGCCCGCTGACGACCTGACTGGCATGGCAGGGTCCTCCTGCTCTGGCGGCACACCACACTCCTCCTCGTCGAACTCCTCCGAGCTGTGGTGTGCTGGCGGATCTGGACCTGTAACCACAGGGCTTACCCACATCTCCGCCTGAGTCCCGGCCTGCGTTGCAGGTACTGCCGATGGTAAAGGCCCCGGAACTGTTGACCGGCGAACTCGTCCTGACGTCCTCCGGCCCTTGGAACTCCCATCCATGTCCTTGCTGCAAGACATAACCAACAACAAGGACCACCAACTAAAGGTAGAATACTCACCTCCGTGGCCCCTTATGAAGGGCTGGCGAGGAGCGCGCTCCACCGCCAGCCGTCGCAGCAACGCGGTACGACGATATGTCGAGCATGCGCGCCGGCGGGCTCTTCACGAAGTCACTCACGTGACTCCGAAATGAAATTCCACAGACTCATCATTCTCTGTGAAAAAAAGTTCATCTCCTTTCTAAATGGCTTACTCCTTATTCTTAAACTGTGGCCCCTGGTTCTGAACACTCCCAACATCGGGAACATGTTTTCTGCCTCTAGTGTGTCCAAGCCCTTAACAATCTTATATGTTTCAATAAGATATCCTCTCATCCTTCTAAACTCCATAGTGTACAAGCCCAGCTGCTCCATTCTCTCAGCATATGACAGTGCCGCCATCCCAGGTCTCCATTGAGGTAGATATTAGTTCAGGACTGCTCTAGTTGTGGGAGGGTGGTTCAGTTTCCTGATAACAGCAAGGAAGAAACTGTCCTGAATCTGGAGGTGCGCATTTTCACACTTCTGTACCTTTTGCCCAGTGGAAGAAGGGAGAAGAGGGAGTGGCCAGGGTGTGACTTGTACTTCATTGTGGCCTTGCCGGGGCGGCATGAGGTATAAATGGAGTTAATGAAAGGGAGGTTGGTTTGTGTGATGGTCTGGGCTGCGTCCACAATTCTCTGCAATTTCTAGCGGTCTTGCTCATAATCTCCCTGTTTCGATAGACGACCACGCTGATCGGCCTCCTGAAGACGGCTCGTCTGTTGCGTTTGGTAAGAGTTGCCCGTAAACTGGACCGCTACTCCGAATACGGGGCGGCCGTTCTGATGCTGCTCATGTGCATATTCGCCCTGATCGCTCACTGGCTGGCCTGCATTTGGTACGCCATTGGCAACGTGGAGAGACCTTACCTGGTGCACAAGATCGGGTGGCTGGACTCGCTGGGCGAGCAGATTGAGAAACGGTACAACTACAGCGATGTCAGCTCTGGACCGTCCATCAAAGATAAATACGTGACCGCACTCTACTTCACCTTCAGCAGCCTCACCAGCGTCGGCTTTGGCAACGTGTCACCAAACACCAACTCAGAGAAGATCTTTTCCATCTGCGTCATGCTAATTGGTTGTAAGTAATCCTCACTCTCCACGTTTTTCTTCAATGATTTACTGATACTTTATTCATAAGTTCTAGGAGCAGAATTAGGCCATTCGGCCCAACTTCACAATTCAATCATGGCTGATCTACCTTCCCCTCTCAACACCATTCTCCTGTCCTCTCCCCATAACCCCTGACACCTTTATAAATCAATAATCTGTGAATCTCTGCCCTAAATATATCTATTCACTTGGCCTCCACAGCCATCTGTGGCCATGAATTCCACAGATGTGCCACCCTCTGATTAAAGAAATTCCTCTATTCCTCATTTCCTTTATAAAGGTATGTGCTTTTATTCTGAGGCTGTTCCCTCTGGTCCTAGACTCTCACACCACTGGAAATATCCTCTCCACCTCCAGGCCTTTCACTATTCGGTAAGTTTCAATGAGGTCCTCCCTCATCCTTCGTAAATCCAGCGAGCACAGCTGCCATCAAACACTCATTGAGTATTAACCCAATCATTCCCAAATTTATTCTTGTAAACCTCCTCCGGACCCTCTCCAACCCCAACATATGCTTCCTCAGATATAGGTCCCAGTTACATTTCACATGTACCTTCATGTACAGTGATACAACGGTACAGTGAAATTCATCCCTCCCCCCGCTGGGTCCTCCTCTGTTCTTGGTGACCCCCATTCCCCTTTCCCCCCACCCCCCATCAGGTCCTTCTTTATTCCTGGCACCTAGTGTACTCAGTGCAGATTAGATGAGTCGAAGAGCCTGTATCCGTGCTGTATCTCTAAAGTCTTCAAAGTTGTTGCTAGACAATACATGAAGAAAATACTTTAAAGAGTCATAGAATCATATAGCATGGAAACAAGTCCTTCGTTTGGACTTGTTCCCAAACAACTTGCCCACGTCGACCCTTTATGCGCCATCTACACTAGTGCCACCTGCCTGCATTTGGCCCATATCCATCTAAACCTGACCTGTACCTGTCCAAATGTTTCTTAAGCGTTGCGATGGTACCTGCTTTAAATAAATATAAGTTCTTGCGTAGCCTGGCTAATGAGGCCTGTGTTTTCTCCTCAGCACTAATGTATGCCAGTATCTTTGGCAACGTCTCTGCCATTATCCAGCGGCTGTACTCTGGCACGGCAAGGTACCACATGCAGATGCTGCGAGTCAAGGAATTCATACGGTTCCATCAAATTCCCAACCCTCTCCGTCAGCGACTGGAGGAATACTTCCAACATGCTTGGACGTACACAAACGGCATTGACATGAATATGGTATGTGCACAGATCTGCGTATCCTTGAGATTCTTTCCAAATAGAAGTGTGGCTGAGAAAACATTGCAAAGAATGAATCTGTAAGTAGTGAAAATGAGGTTTGTGTGGAAGCAGGCATGGGTGGTGTATCTGTCAATGAACAAAATCAATGAAGGGTGGCGGATACAGAGGCATAACTACTGCCAGTAATCACATAGTCTTGCTATAGATTAGAATGCAGCAATTCAGATTAATTTGAGTGGAAACATAAAACAAAACATGGTGTGTGTCGTTAAGCTGGAAAGAGTGCAGAGAAGATTTACGAGGATGTTGCCAAGACTCAAGGGACAGATATAGGGAAAAGTTGGGTAGGCTGGGATTTTATTCCTTGGAGAGCAAGAAAATGAGGGGTGATCTTATAGAGATGTGTGAAATCATGAGCGGATTAGGTAGGGTAAATGTACAGAGTCTTCTATCCAGTGTAGGGAAATCAAGAACCAAAGGGCATTGGTTTAAAGTGAGAGGGTTGAAGCAACCTTTTCACTCAGAGGGTGGTGGATATATAGAACCAGATATTTAAAATGCTGTTATAGTACCTAGCAGAGGAGGTAGTTAATGCAGGTACGATAACAGTATTTACAAGTCATTTGGACAGATACATAGACAGGAAAGGTATAGAGGGATATAGACCAAAAGCAGGGAGATGGGATAATCTTGGTCTGTATGGACAAGTTGGACAAAAGGGCCAGTTACTGTGTTGTATGACTCTATGACTCTAAGAATCAGTGGTCTATATGAAGAATCAATTGTTGAGTAGACCATTAGAATTCTCATGTTACGGCATTAAACTTATAGGATGTGTCATGTTCCTATTGATAACTTGATCCTGAAGAAGGGCTGCACTGTGGCACAGTTGATAGAGCTGTGGCCTCTCAGTGCCAGAGACCCGGGTTTGATCCTGACCTCAGCTCGGATTGAACCCTGGTCTCTGATCCTGTAAGGCTGAAGCTCGACCTCTGTGCCCCAATGCGGCTCGAGATAAAAAAAGATCATGGTTAAGGATAATATTGTCATATATTTTGTTTCTCTCATTAATAATGTGTGGAAATAAATAGTAGCTTTAGTTTAGTTTAGTTTAGTTTATTATTGTCACGTGTATTGAGGTACAACAAAAAGCTTTTTGTTCCATGCTATCCAGTCAGCGGAAAGACTATACATGATTACAATCAAGCCGTCCACAGTGTACAGGTACATGATAAAGGGATAACGTCTAGTGCAAGATAAAGCCCAGAAAAGTCAGTTTAAAGATAGTTTGAAGAACTCCAATGAGGTAGATGATAGGTCAGGACCGCTCTCTCGTTGTTGGTAGTATGGTTCAGAAACCTTCCATACACCTCATTGAGAGAGCTGTTAATTTGAGCCATCAGTTCACATTTTCTAAAGAACTGCTAAGATTTTACGACATTAATGAGGATGCACATGGAATGTTGTGTTCGGTTTTGAACAGTCTGCTGTCGGAATTAAGATGGAAAGAGTGCAGAGACGTTTTACGATGATTTTGCAAGGTCTCAAGGGCCTGAGCTATAGGGAGAGGTTGGGCAGGCTAGGACTTTATTCCTTGGAGCGCAGGAGGCTGAAGCGTGATCATATGGAGGTGTATAACATCATGGGAGCAAAAGACAGGGTGAATGCACAGAGACTTTTACCCAGTGCCAGGGAATCAAGAACTATTAGGCAAAGGTTTAAGGTGAAAGGGGAAAGATTTAATAGGAATCTGAGGGGCATCTTTTTTACACAGAGGGTGGTGAATATATAGAATGAGGAAGTAGTTGAAGCAGGTATAATAACAACATTTGAAAGATATTTGGACAGGTACATGGATAGGAAGGTTAAGAGAGATAAGGACCAAATGCAGGCAGGTGGGGCTAGCTTAGATGAGACATCTTGGTCAACATGGATGTGTTTGGCCGAAGGGGCAGTTTCCGTGCTGTATGACTAGGTCTCTATCATTGAGCGACATCAGCATGTTTAAAATTGACCCAGTTTATGGCACTTTGGCTTCAGCATTTCCCTTCCTTGGCTGGCAACTTACCTGGCAGATCATAAAGGAACAAATATGCTACATATATTTCATTCCAGTCCATGAGCAAACAGTTAACAGGGCTGATAATGTTTTTCATTACATATCACTGTACCATTCATGCACTGAATTAGTATCGATTATACATCCCATCGATAAGCAATTGTCCTTAATAAATTAAAATTATATTTTAGCACAACAGAAAAATTCATCATATTAACACTAAGATTGATATTCCACTGCATAAAATATGTAAGGCTGTGGTAAAGTTTAAAGTAAAGTTTCACTGTAAGCTATATTAACACAATTGCTCATTTTTTCACATGAAAATAGGTAACACATTTAATTTGCAGACTGTGGACTTCTCAATCTCGTTGTTCCTTCATAACTGATCAATGTCACTTGCATATTCTTAAAGTCAAAATACTTCATTACAATCATGCTGCATCTATTCAAGCTGTTGAGTATATTATCAGATGCTCTTGTATGAAGAGGAACTTGTTTGTGTAGTGGAACTTGTACGAAGTGGAACTTGTATGAAGTGGAACTTGTATGTATAGTGGAAATCTTGCTTGCAGCAGTAACACAAGAACATAGACAACACACAAAAATTATACATAAATTACACATAAATTCTACAACGGCACCACAGTGGTGCAGCTTGTAGAGTTGCTGCCTCACAGTGTCAGAGACTCGGGTTTGATCCTGATCTCAGGTGCTATCTGTGCGTGGAGCCTGCATGTTCTCCGCGTGGGTTTCCTTCGGGTGCATCAGTTTCCTCCCACACCCCAAAGACGTGCGGGCTTATAGGTTCATGTTAGTGTTGCTGTTAGTACTTGTGGGATGAAGTTAAATACATTTCGGTTTAGTTTAGTTTATTATTATCAGTGCAGTGAAAAGTTTTTTTGTTGCATGCGATCCAGTCACTGGAAAGACCACACATGATTTCATCAAGTTGTCCACAGTGTACAGATACAGGATAAAGGGAAATGCTGCTGTTGAAATAAAGATTTAAAAGAGTGGAGGGATTGTAATGAATGATTGTAATGATAGTAGATCCACTCCTGGGACCAGCACGGAAATAGTCGCCTGGCTTGGGTGCCATCTCATCTGTGTCCATCTTGTCAATTTAATGGAGATGTGTGGGGCAGATTTTTTACTCAGATAGTGGTGGGGGTCTGGAACGCACCAGCAAGGGTGGCAGCGAAGATGTCAGTGAAGACCATAGTCTTCTCTTCTTGGGCAGTGAAGTTGCCTAATGACCTCTGAGATGTTGGACTGTTGGAGACCATTGGAGAACTATGTGCAGTTCTGGTGGCCCAGCTACAGGAAAGATGTCATTGTGTTGGAATGGTTACAGAAGAGATTCACCAGGATGTTACCTGGGCTTGCAGGCTTGCGTTATAGGGAGAGGTTGGACTGGCTGAGACTTGTTTCTTTAGGGCGTAGGAGGGGTGACTTTATTGAGGTGCACGAGATCATGAGCGGCATGGAGAAAGTGAACGCTCGCAGTTTTCTTCCCAGGATAGAGGATTCTAACAGGAGGATGTAGGCTTTAGGGAAGAGGGGAGAGATTTAAGAGGAACCTCAGGAACAACTGTTTCATTCAGAGGGTGGTCTCTGAAAAGAGCTGCAGAGGAAGCTGTAGAAACAAACACAATTTTGACTTTTAAAAGACATTTGGATAGAAATATGGATAGGAACGGTTTAGAGGGCTATGGGCAAAATGCTGGGACATAAGCCAAACTTGGCCGGCATGGACAAGGTGGGCCAAAGGGTCTAATTCTGTGCTGTTTGAACTGATGACTCCAATCATAATGGAATAATTGCATCTAAAGATAACAAATGCACATTTTAAGACATCGCCAGCAAATTATCTCGTACATATAATAACCTTTCTAAGTGTAATAACATGTTTCGAATCATGTTTAAAAGTTTTAATTCCCAGAATGGGATGTACTAGTGAGAAAAGAAAGTCAATGTGATACGACATTTAATCATTTGCTGTACTTATAAAAACTTATCTCTTCCTTACCCGCTTCACAACTTAATACCTGGACTAACTCACCCCCTCTGGTAAGAACAGGAGGTATATGACAATATTGTATACAGATGTGGAAAACACTATTGTTAATATTGCATCTTACTGAATTTGTTTGGTGTTTTTGTTTTTTAAGTTATGAGATTTCTGCATGAGTCTGCAGTTAATCGGGTTTGGGGTAAAGTCAACTGTGGGAGTGAAGTGTAAGATAGAGACATCATCAACAAAGTGCAGTTTTTCATATCTCACAAAAATCGATTGAAAGTGTCATCCCACAGTCGACATTATTCCAGGTCTGTTATCTCCATGTGCATTTGGCTTGTTGTACGCCGATCTCGTTTTCAGTGTGTTCATTTTAACGTTATGACTGTGAACAGGTTGGTTTGTTTTAATGTTGTGATTTACTTTCCGTGCTTTAAGTTGAAGCCGTTTGCATGCATGTTGACGTTACTGCACCGTTCCTCTAGACCACTGCATCTCTGTCAGGTCTGCATGCTTTTCTAGCAAACTGTTGCCGCATGACATTCACAAACATCTTTCTTATCAAATCTCACAGTGTTTGTTAAAATAATCTAAACATGGACGAGCTGGGTGCCTTGGGGGAAAAAACAGCCTCTGCCTGAATCAAAGTGCTGGAGGAAAGCAGGTCAGGCAGCATCTGTGGAGGGAATGGACTGAACAATGTTTCGGGTCTGAAGATCAAAGAAGGGTCCTGACCCAAAACGTCGCTTGTCCAATCCCTCCACAGATGCTGCCTCACTTGCTCAGTTTCTCCTTTTCCTTGAGACTCTGCAGTTCCTTGTGCAGTTCCTCGTGTCTCTGGAGAAATCAATGATATAAATGACTAGTTACAATGATGGACGCAAACTACATTTTATAAATGTCAAAAGGAATGTTATACTATTTTATTCTATTTCAGGATAAAGGTATGATTGAGCATTTCATTAGATTTACAGTGCTATTTAAATAACACCAATGTTACACTTAACTATACATTGACATAAGAATACTATCTCCTAAACCATAATCAGTAATCATGCTTATTTTTCTTAAAGTAATATGAACCAATTCATCACAGAAACTCATGGAGATGTAAGATGTAACATTCTGCATTTGAACAGGTATATAAATAGGCCAGGTTTAGAGGGTCTAAACACTGGCAAATTGGACTAGCTTAGATGGGGCACCATGGTCAACATGGACAATATGAGCCAAAGGGCCTTTTTTTATGTTGTATGATTCTATTGATCTACCGAGTAAATTGGCCTGGGCTTCATGGTCAGCTCCAAAGGAATCGCATTACTTCCACCCCTATGTTCCCTCTGGCTTTACTTCTCCCTCCTCTTATCTGAAGCCCTTTTGTCTGCTTTCACTTCCAGCTTCTATCACTTACTCCACCCATCTGCCAATCAAACTCTCTTCACCTGTATCACTTGCCAGGCTTTGTCCGACCCCCACCTCCCTTTTCCAGCTTTCTCCCCCCCCCCCCCCACTCCATCTGTCTGAAGAAGGGTCCCGACCCAAAAGATTGTCTGTCCATTCCCACCATAGATGCTGCCTGTCCCGCTGTTCCTCCAGCACTTTGTGTTTTGCTCAAGATTCCAGCATCTGCAGTTAGTTCCTTGTGTCAACATTACCTCTTGTTAAGCTAACAGTTACAGATGCCCACAGAGCTTTTGCCAACTGTTAAGAGGCTTTTTGTAATTATTAGGGTCTTTTTTTCAGCAGGTTACACTGCAGAGTTGATTGATACTATTTGTGCACAGAAGAAATATTTGAGTTTAAACTTAGTTTATTGTTACTTGTACCGAGGTATAGTGAAAAGCTTTCATTGCATGCTAACCATTCAGCGGAAAGACTATACGTGATTACAATCAAGCCATCCATAGTGTACAGAATGTGAATAACATCTAGTGTAAGATAAAGGCCAGTAAAGTCTGATTAAAGATAGTCTGAGGCTCTCCAATCCGGTAGATAGTAGCTCAGGACTGCTCTCTATTTGTTGGTACAATTGTTCAGTTGCCTGATAACTGATCAAAATAATATAGCACCACACAATAAAAGTGTAACTTTGAGAGCCCTTTTAAACATAAACACATATTGAAGATAAAATACGCAATTATGAGATTAAATGATGTGATGAAAGAAACATATTCAAATTAAAGTGTCGTTTTTAACTTTTCTATAATTTCTAACCATCAATCAATTCTAAATGAGATCCCTGCTTGTAAAACTAAATGTTCAGTAGCAGTGTGTGCTGAACAGTAATAAAAAGTAATCTTGTCACAAAATAATCACCTACATCTAAATACACCAGCTAAACATTTTCTGGTGCTTTTGGATAACTTCTTTCTCACTTTCATGCTGAATCTCTCAGTCCGTCACAGTATAACAAGGTTTAACAAACGACTAGAGCAAATCGGAGAGCAACTCCTGAAGGGGACGTTACCTTCTCCCACAAGGAACTGCAGATGCTGGTTTACAAAAAAAGGACACAAAGTGCTGGAGTAACTCAATAGGTCAGGCAGCAACTCTGCAGAACATGCATAGGCAATGTTTCAGAATGGGACACTTCTCCAGACTGACTGTAGTAGCCACTGGTTTTTGTCCAACCATAAGTCAATCAAAACCCCCCTCACCTTTATCAACACAATCTCTCACAATCCCCCTGCCCATGCCCGCCATCTCCCCTTCCAGCTATGTTCCTCCCTCTAACCTCATTTCAGTCCTCTTCTATCCTTACCTCACAACCTTATGTCTTTTCACCTCTAGCCTTTGTTCACCCATCTGCCATTCAAACCCCCTCCACCTCTATCCACCTATCACTTGCCAAACTTTGTCCTGCCCCCACCTCTCTCTTCCTGCTCCCCCCCTCCTCCCCCATTCCATCAGTCTGAAGAAGGATCCTGACCCGAAACTTCAACTATCCATGTTCTCCAAAGATGCTGCCTGACCCATTGAGTTACTCCAGCACAGTGCCTTTTCCTAAATTCCACATTTAACTCTGCATGTTTATGATCTTACTGTTTGGTTCATTTGACAATTACAATGAGGAACAGTAACCCCATTATTATATCTACGGTAAATTATTGGTTATTGCTCTGCGATCCAGGAAGAATGATGACGCAAAATACAAAGTGCTGGAGGAACTTCAGACCAAGAGTTTGAAGAAGGGTCCTGAGCCGAAACAACATCTGTCCACTCTCTCCACAGATGCTGCCTGACCACTTGAGTTCCTCCAGTACTTCGTGTTTTACTCAGGATTCCAGCATCTGCAGTTCTGTGTCTCCAGAAGCATAGTGCAACTAGACATATGCTATTGTAGCAGAAGAGATTAATATAATGATGTGATTTTGGTGGCTAATAGTTAATTCTGCATGTGCTACTGTTTATTGTATTAGGCTTTAACTTGGTGTCACTTGCTGACTTATCTTGTCTTTTCTTTTGTTCTCAAACTAAGAGGAGTCCTGCACTAAGAAGCTTTATACGTTTGCCTTGTTCTTTTGTAGATGGAAACCTGTTTTAGATCAATTTAATATGTTTATTCAAACTTGTTTATCTGGTATGTGTTATTTATGTGCCTTCCCCTTTTACATCCAGGTTTTGTGAATGTAGATCTTAGTTTTTAAGATGAAGCATAACAGTGATTTATAATTAATCTGATAATTATAAGCATGCATCTATTGTTATCATGCTGAATGCATCCTCCACATTTTATAAGGATGGCAGCTCAAAGGGCAGCACAGTGGCATATTGGGTAGAGCTGCTGCATCACAGCTCCAGAGACCCTGGTTTAACCCTGACCTCAGGTGCTGTCTGTGTGTGGAGTTTGCACGTTCTCCCTGTGACTGGGTGGGCTTTCTCTACGTGCTCTGGTTTCCTCCCGCATTCCAATGCAAGTTAATTGGCCTCTGGAAATTGTCCCTACAATGTAGGATGAGACAGTGGGATAATATAGAAATAGTAATGAGGTGATCAATGGTCACCACAAACTCAGTGGGCCGAAGGGCCTGTTTCCATGCTGTATCTCTAAATACTAAAACCAGAAAAAAAACAATGATCGCACTTAAATAAAGTAAGAGATTATGCTGTGACTGTCGCTAACACTTCCACCCACATCACAAAGGACAAACATGAAAGAACAAGACACAAAGTGCTGGAGGAACTCAGCGGGTCAGGAAGTATTTGTAGGGGGAATGAACAGATGATATTTCAGGAAGAATGGGTCTTGACCCGAAGTGTTGTCTGTCCATTCCCACCACAGATGCCGCCTGACCTGTTGAGTTCCTCCAGCACTTTATATTTTGCTCAAGATTCCTGCATCTGCGGTTCCTTTCATCTCCAAATGTAAAAGAGATTTTACACCTGGGAAGATATTGAGGCAGTTCTCACAAACTCACTCTAATAACAATTGACCAGTCCTGTGATCCTAGGAGGCAGAAATTTACCAAAAGCTAATGGTCTTTTCAATTTTCTTAATTATAATGTGAAATTTATGTGGAATAAATAAACATGCTATGAATGTTTAGTTGGAAGCAATTCTTTTAAAATAATTTTCTTCAACAACCATCCAAAAATTCTCTGCTAGCGAGTTATTGGATGAGCTTCAACATAATTCCAGAAATCCAACACTCTCTAGGCCAAATAAAAAGGCACAAAGTGCTGGAGCAACTCAGTGGGTCAGACAGCATCTCTGGAGAACACGGATGAGGGTTGGGACCCTTCTTCAGACAGATAGGTGATTTTTTGAGACAGGATCCTTCTTCAGACAGATAGATGATGTTTCAAGATGGGACGTTTCTTGAGAGATATAGGTGACATTTCATTCTCACTACCACAGGCATATAATAGCTGTAGAATGTAGCTTTGCATAAACCAGTTCAGTTATTCTAGCTGGACCTCCCAAACTGGAGGTAGGAAAAGTTTAGAGGGAAGATAGACAAAAAAATGCTGGAGAAACAGCGGGTGAGGAGAGATCTATGGAGAGAAGGGATAGGCAATGGTTCACATAGGAACCCTTCTTCAGATTATCTACCTTTGATGTTTCCAGCATCTGCACTTCTTTCTTAAACATTAAGGTTTAGAGGGATAAGGGTTATGGGGCAAACCTAGGCAGGTGTGACTAGTTTTGATTAGGCACTTTGGTCGGCATGGACAAATTGGGCCGAATGGTCTGTTTCCATGTTGTGTAACTCCATGACTCCAGCATACAGAGAAATAAGGGAGTCAAGCTCAGGGAAATGTGACTGGAACTATTGAGCTGCAAAGATGGAAAGGTTGGAAATGTTCACCAGAAATACACACAAGCATTGTGTGCAGTTCCGTTTACCCCACTACAGCAAGGATGTGGAGGCTTTGGAAAGGATGCAGAGGTGGTTTACCAGAATGATGCCAGGATCTGAGGATATTAGCTACAGGGAGGGGTTGGACAGACTTGAATTGTCTTCTCAGGAATGGTGGAGGTTGAGAGGGAGACCTGATAGAAGTGTATACAATTATGAGAGGCATAGATATGGTAGACACTGAAGGTTCTTTTCTTTACCATAATAACAAGTTTTGCATTTCCTCTTTGAAATGAGATTACTCCTCCTATCCACCAAACAGACGCAAAGTAACTCAGCAGGTCAGGCAGCATCTCTGGAGAACAGGGATAGGCAATGGTTCAAATATGATTGTTCAGACTGATTGTGGGGGAGAGGGGAGGGGGGGAGCAAAGGTAGAAGAGAGGTGGAGGCGGGACAAAGCCTGGCAAGTGGTAGGTGGAGGATGGAACTGCAGATGTTGGTTTAACAGGTTGAGGTTGCAAGGGAAATTGATGAGGGTAAAGCATTGGATGTTGTCTATATGGATTTCAGTAAGGCCTTTGACAAGGTTCCCCATGGAAGGTTGGTTAAGAAGGTTCAATCTTTGGGTGTTAATGGCGGAGGAGCAAGATGGATTCAACAGTGGCTGAATGGGAGATGCCAGGGAGTAATGGTGGATGGCTGTTTGTCAGGTTGGAAGCCGGTGACCAGTGGGGTGCCTCAGGGATCGGTGTTGGGTCCACTGTTGTTTGTCATGTACATCAATGATCTAGATGATGGGGTGGAAAATTGGATAAGTAAGTAGGCATATGATACTAAGATACGTGGTGCTGTGGATAATGAAGTAGATTTTCAAAGTCTACAGAGAGATTTGGGCCATTTGGAAGAGTGGGCTGAAAGATGGCAGGTGGAGTTTAATGCTGATAAGTGTGAGGTGCTACATCTTGGCAGGACAAATCAAAATAGGACGTACATGGTAAATGGTAGGGAATTGAGGAATGCTGTGGAACAGAGGGATCTAGGAATAACTGTGCATAGTTCCCTGAAGGTGGAATCGCAAGTAGATAGGGTGGTAAAGAAAGCTTTTTGTGTGTTGGCCTTTATAAATCAGATCATTGAATATAGGAGTAGGGAAGTAATGTTAAAATTGTACAAGGCATTGGTAAGACCAATTCTGGAGTATGATGTACAGTTTTGGTTGCCTAATTATAGGAAGGATGTCAACAAAATAGAGAGAGTACAGAGGAGATTTACTAGAATGTTGCCTGGGTTCCAGCAACTAAGCTACAGAGAAAGGTTGAACAAGTTAGGTCTTTATTCTTTGGAGCGCAGAAGGTTAAGGGGGGACTTGATTGAGGTCTTTAAAATGATGAAAGGGATAGACAGAGTTGACGTGGATAAGCTTTTCCCATTGAGGGTAGGAAAGATTCAAACAAGAGGCCATGACATAAGAATTAAGGGACAGAAGTTTAGGGGTAACACGAGGGGGAACTTCTTTACTCAGAGAGTGGTGGCTGTGTGGAATGATCTTCCTGCAGAAGTGGTGGAGGCAGGATCGATTTTAACATTTAAAAGTAAAGTGGATAGGTATATGGACAGGAAGGGAATGGAGGGGTATGGTCTGAGTGCAGGTAGATGGGACTAGGGGAAAATAAATGGTCGGCACGGACTGGAAGGGCCGAGAAGGCCTGTTTCCGTGCTGTAATTGTTATATGGTTATATGGTTAAACTGAAGGTAGACTTAAAAAGCTGGAGTAACTCAGCGGGTCAGACAGCATCTCTGGAGAGAAGGAAGAGGTGATGTGTCAGGTCAAGAACATTCTTCAGGTTGGCAGATGGGTGGATAAAGGCCAGAGATGAAAAGCCAAAAACTGTGAGATATGGACATAATAAAAGAGCCTTAAACTAGAAGCCAGAGGAAGGAATATCTGTGGAAGGGGATGGGCGGAAGAGGATGAGCGGAAATGGGTGTGTATGCAGCTGGGGCAGAGGGAAGGGGGCAGGGAAAACGAGGGGAGGAAGGGGGATGGGTTCTTTCCACTATGCCAGCCCAGTCAACACCAGAATTTCTGCATCATTCATTTCTTTTCAGCTACAGTTGTCAAGGGTTATGGGGAGAGGGCAGGAAAATGGTGTTCAGAGGGAAACCTAGATCAGCCATGATTGAATGGTGGAGTAGACTCGGTGGGCTGAATGGATTAATTCTGATCATATGAATTATGAGCTTGTTGAACCAACTATTTGTTCGTTTTCCCTGTGACCAAAGATATACAAGTTAATTGCCTTTTGTAAATTGTCTCTAGTGTGTAGGATAGAACGATAGAACTAGAGTACAGGAATCGCTGGTCAGCGTGGACTCAGTGGGCCAAAGACCCTGCTCCAATGCTGCATCTGTAAGCTAAACCAAACTAAACTAAATTAAACATTCCCTCCACAGACGCTGCCTGACCCGTTGAGTTCCTCCAATATTTGTGTTTTTTGCTCATGATTCCAGCATCTGCAGTCTCTTGTATTTCTACCCAAAATAAAAGGGTTGGCTAGTTACCCATGAGGTGTATCATTGAGGTAGATTACCCATTGGCTAGTTACCCATGAAGCGTATCATTTTACACTTCAAAAAGTGCTGGTAAATTACAAATGCTGGAGAAACTCAAGGGGTCAGGCAGCATCTGTGGAGAGAATGGACAGACGACAATCCAGGCCGGGATATTTCTGTGACCTTCACAACAGAGGACAGACTATCGACTGATGTTAGAATCTGAAGAAGGCTCCCAACCTGAAACGGCGTCTGTCCATTCCCACCACAGATGCTGCCCGAGCCCTTGAGAAGCTCCAGCACTTTGTAGTTTTGTTCAGGATTCCAGCATCTGCAGTTTCTTGCATCTCTAGATCCATAACAGGCCACCTCAGGAAGACTCACATAGTGTTCTTCCATCACGGAGTACTGATCTACAGGAGTCGCTGCCTCAAAAATGCAGCCAGCATCATCAGAGACCCACACCACCCTGGCCACGCTCTCATCTCACTGTTACCATCGGGAAGAAGATGTAGGAGCTGAAAACCAGTGGCCTCCTGGTTCAAGAACAGTTTTTTTGCTACAATCATCAAGCTCTTTAACACTTCACAACACTAACCTCAGCAACTGTGATCTACTGAGTCTGACAACCCGAAACGTCGTCTGTCCATTCCCTCCACAGATGCTGCCTGACTCACTGAGTTCTTCCAGCACATGGTCTTTTGTTCAAGAATCCAGCGTCTGCATTTCCTTGGGTCTCCTAAGGACTGGTGAATGTTTAGCGTATAAAGAGGCAGCATGGAGACAGCCGTGTGTCTTGAAAACAGAAGCTCCTCGGAAACACCATTAATTCAGCAGTGAAGAATGATTCTCCTGAGCACTAACAATCTTACTCAAGCAGGGGAAACATGTCATTACAATGCTTCAGACTGCAGCTGCCTCTGGAATCAAGTGTGATCGATCTCTTTCATTATCATTCCCACCGGTTTCGGTCAATAGAAGTGCGATATTTAGCAACTTGGAAGGTAATTGAAAATTGCCATAAAATCAAACGAAATGAAAAAGTAGATCCATGCTCCACGCAGAGCTTAAAAACCATTATAAGCCAAGAATCTTTCAACAATGACGTAGACAAGATTTGAAAAGAGATTGGGTTGAGGGTGCAGTAGTTCACATGGAAACAACGCGTCACACTATTTATAACTGTGACAGGAAAATGCACAGAAGGTTTAGCTAAGTTTAGAGATACAGCGCCGAAACAGGCCCTTCGGCCCAACACATCCACACTAACCAGCAATCACTCCATCCACTAGCAATATCCTACACACTAGGGACAATTTACAGTTTGACCAAGCCAATTAACCTACAAACCTGTACATCTTTGGAGTGTGGGAGGAAACCGGAGCACTCGGAAAAAACCCACGCGGTTACAGACAGCACCCGTAGTCAGGAGACGAACCCGTGTCTCTGATGCTGTAAGGCAGCAACTCTACTGCTGCACTACTGTGCCATCAAAAGTTGCTGTGGGTTAGTGGCCAATTAGGATTTATCCTACTGCACACATTTTATTTCCACCTGTTAAGATCATCTCTAATGCACAGAATGGAATAATAAAAATATTTTTAGAATTTGCAGAATATTATTTACCAGAATGATGCCAGGATTAGAGAGTATTACCCACAGGGAGGGAGAGGTTGGACAGACTTGGCTTGATTTCTCTGAAACATCGAAGGTTGCGGGGTGACCTGATCGAAGAATATAAAATTTTAAGTGGAGATACGGTAGATAGACAGAACCTCTTCTACCACTGTGCCTGTCTTCGCTTCTCTTTCTTGCCAATGATAGACAATCAGATCCTTTTTCCCAGGGTGGAATACTAGTGTCAAATACTATAGCTTTAAGGTGAAGAGGGGTTTTGAGGAGATATGTGGGGCAAGTGTTATTACACGGAGGATGGTGGGTGCCTGGAACACACTGCCAGGGGTGGTGGTGGAAGCAGAAATGATAGTGTTGTTTAAGAGGCTTTTAGATAGGCACATGGGTGGGTATGCAGGGAATAGAGGGATATGGATCACGTGCAGGCAGAGGAGATTAGTATATCTTGGCACAAACATTGCAGGACAGTATGCCTAATCTTGTGCTGGAGTCAGGAGTCAAGAGTGATTTATTGTCATAATGTCCAGAAGTGGAACAACAAATTTCTTATTTGCAGCAGCACAACAAATACTGTATGTAAACATAGTACTTTATAAACTGTTCTGTGATCTATACAGACATAATGTCATTAGGAATAGGAGTAGAATTAGGCCATTCAATCATCAAGTCTACTCCACCATTCAATCATGGCTGCTCTATCTCTCCCTCCTAACCCCATGTTCTATGTGAGCAATTGTTTGACAATAAAATAAGACCCAACCAATCCAAATCAACTTTTGAAAACATATTTTCCCAAACCAATCACCAAAAATAATATATAAACATTGCTGGCAGATACAATCCTATTGATCATTAGGCATACCTATTACTCCTGGTGAATTTGTTCTATTAGATATAAAAATCTATTCAGAGATAAAGGATGCACATTTTGCCATCTGGTGGCTGAATAGAGGTTAAGTTTTTAAATCGCTTTGGCTGAATTATTCAATTGCGAAATTACTTTAAAATATACCTATAATATTCAATAATAATACAAATCAAAGTTTCAAAATTAATGCACAGATTGTGTCAAGATATTGATAAAACGTAAATTAGGATAGATTTTACTCTATCACCTTTAGTCAACGTATCTATCGGGAATTTTATACACACATAGTTCTTTTTAACATATCTCCAAAACTGAATTCATAATAAAGATATCAACTTTCTATTAATATTTGAACAGGCTGAGAATTATATTTGAGATGGTTTAACTAGGATAGAAAGAAAGAACTATTTACATATTTAGTTTAGAGTTTGGAGTTACAGCATGTTGGTATGTTAAAAGATGCAGAGCAAAGGATCAGAAAGATATCTGTTTGTCCAACAGAAGGTATAAAGTCCATAGTCTGAACAGAAACTGATCTCAATACTGATATCTAGAATTTTGAAAATTAGTACTTACCCTGTAAATTAATTGATATTTTTAATGACTATATGAATCAAGATACAGACAGCCTGGGGCTCGCCTGGATCGGGAGACTGAGCGCGCGCATCAGGGCTGGTCTTTGAAAATGGTGCCAAAAACTGGTGCCCCTTGCATGTGGTCTCAGTGGACCATTTCTATGTTCTTTGTACTATCTGGTATTGTGCTTGGGTATGGCAATACTTCAGTGAAGTGTATGCAAAAAAAAAGAATTTCACTGTACACCTGTACATGTGATATTAAAGACATTGAACCATTGAGATGGTTTTGACTGATAGATGCAGCATCTTAAAATGCAAACTCTATAATTGTAAATGGGGATACATTCCGCTGACTAGAATTAACGATTGCAAAGCCTATTCATTATTATTAAAGCTTCATTTCTCCACTAGGTCCTTAAGGGGTTTCCTGAATGTCTCCAGGCAGATATCTGCCTTCACCTCAATCAAGCATTACTGCAGAACTGCAAGGCGTTCAAAGGAGCCAGTAAAGGATGTCTCCGAGCCCTGGCCATGAAGTTTAAAACCACACACGCTCCACCTGGAGACACTTTGGTCCACAGTGGTGACATACTTACTGCACTTTACTTCATCTCTCGGGGGTCGATAGAAATCCTGAAGGATAACATTGTCGTAGCAATCCTTGGTAAGTTATCAAGAATCAGTAAGCGTTGTTGAATTTATTAGTTTACTTTAGTTCATTTTAGTTTAGTTTAGTTGATTTAATTTTAGTTTTGTTTACTTTAGTTTAGATTAGTTTTGTCACATGTACCAAGGTACAGAGAAAAGCTTTTATTTGTGTGCTATCCAGTTGAAGAAAAGATTACACACGCTCTCACGCGATCTCGATGAACTTTGAGATCTGCATTCTTCTGAAGACCAGACACCGGGCATTCATGTCTGATGATACAGTGGTCTACAAGAAGTCCAGATACGACCTTGGTAAGACCATCAAATAGGCCAAAAGGGACTTCTGCTCCAAGCTGGAGGATGAGACAGATCTTCGGCAGCTGCGGCGGGGCCTAAATGCATTCATCTCCTACAAGGCAAAATCAGGAGGTAACTCGAATGTCGACAAAACATCACTCCCTGACGAGCTTAATGCGTTTTAGCACGCTTTGATATGGAGAACACTGATGTGCCTTCTCGAGCCCCCATTCGCTGTGATGGTATTTCAGTCTCAGTCACAGAGGCCGATGTCAGAAAATCCTTCACAGGTGTGAACCCTCGAAAAGTGCCTGGACCTGATGGTATACCTGGTCGTGTTCTAAAAACCTGTGTGGACCAACTGGCTGGAGTTTTTGCGAACATTTTCAACCTCTCACTTCTGAGGTCTGAGGTTCCCACCTGTTTTAAAAGGGCATCAATTATAATGGTACCGAAGAAGAGCAAGGTGACGTGCTTAAACGACTAACGACTAGTGGCGCTAACGTCTGTGGTGATGAAGTGCTTTGAGAGGTTGATCATGGCGCAAATCAACTCCTACCTCGACAAAAACCTGGACCCACTGCAGTTTGCTTACCGCCACAACATATCAACGGTGGATGCGATCTCGCTGGCCCTCCACTCCGCTCTGGACCACTTGGACAACAAAAACTCATATGTCAGGCTGTTATTCATTGATTAAAGCTCGGCATTTAATACAATCATCCCCTCCAAGCTGGTTACCAAGGTCTCAGATCTGGGTCTCTGTGCATCCCTCTGCAATTGGATCCTCAACTTCCTCATTCACAGACCACAGTCTGTTCGTATTGGTGGAAATGTGTCAGATGCGATAACAATCAGCACGGGAGCACCTCAAGGCTGCGTGCTCAGCCCCCTGCTGTACTCACTCTATATTCATGACTGCGTAGCCGGTCATAGTGCAAACTCCATCATCAAGTTCGTTGATGACACCACTGTTGTGGGACATATCACTGATGGGGACGAGTCAGAGTGTAGAAGTGAGATCGACCAACTGACAAAATGGTGCCAGCACAATAACCTGGCCCTCAACACCAGCAAAACCAAGGAACTGATTGGAGACTTTGGAGGGGATAGGATGGGGACCCACGGTCCTGTTTATATCAACGGTTTGATGGTGGAGAGGGTCAAAAGCTTCAAATTCCTGGGCGTGCATATTTCTGAAGATCTCTCCTGGTCCGAGAACACTGATGCAATTATTAAGAAAGCACATCAGCGCCTCTACTTCCTGAGAAGATTACGGAGAGTCGGTATGTCAAGGAGGACTCTCTCGAACTTCTACAGGTGCACAGTAGAGAGCATGCTGACCAGTTGCATCGTGGCTTGGTTCGGAAACTTGAGCGCTCAGGAGCAGAAAAGACTACAAAAAGTAGTAAACACTGCCCAGCCCTTCATTGGCTTTGACCTCCCTACCATCGAGGGGATCTATCGTAGTCGCTGCCTCAAAAAGGCTGGCAGCATCATCAAGGATCCACACCATCCTGGCCACACACTCATCTCCCCGCTACCTGAAGACTACAACGTCCAGGTTCAGAAATAGCTACTTCCCCACAGCCATCCGGCTATTAAACTCAACTGAACAAATCTCTGAACATCAATAGACCATTATCTGTTTATTTGCACTTTATCTGCTTATTTATCGATGTGTGTATATGGTTATATAATGGTATATGGACACACTGATCTGTTCTGTATTCATGCCTACTATATTCTGTTGTGCTGAAGCAAAGCAAGAATTTCATTGTCGTATCTGGGACACATGCCAATAAACTCTCTTGACTTGACTCACATTATTACAATCAAGATGTCCACAGTGTACAGTTACAGGGTAAAGGGTACAATATTTAGTGCAAGACAAAGTCAGATTAAAGATAGTTCAAAGGTCTCAAGTGCGGTAGATGGGAGGTCAGGACCGCCCTCCTGCTGGTGAGAGGACAGTTCAGTTGGCTGATAACAGTGAAACAGAGCTTTTCACTGTACCTCAATACACGTCATAATAATAAACCTAAACATAAACCTATCCGATGTGCCTTATTGTAACTGTGTTTTAGAGTCGGAGAGTCATACAGCACAGAAACAAGATGCCCCATCTCCTTGTTGTACTTGTTCTTGTTTTCCAAGGCAATTCCTCGTATCTATTGAGAAAGGTTCTGTTTGAAATTATGCATTGATCTTCAAGCCTTTATGTGTGAGGAAGTTCAGGGAAATATTGGGACATTCCCAAAAAAGCCTTCCTTTTAAATGGCAGTATTGGTTACCCAATAGTTACCTAATGATCTTACAGAACCAAAAAATAAAGACAAAATAAGAAATAGAACAATTTGGAAACATTCAAATATCTGGCTTCTCATTGATTCAGTGTGAACTTTGTTGGCTGAGGGAAGATTCAATAGAAGTATATAAAATAATGAGAGGCATAGATAGGCAAGATAGTCAGATCCTTTTCCCCAGGGTAGAAATATCCAAGGCAAGAGAGCATACGCCAGAAGACATCGGAGCAGAACTAGTTAATTTGGCCCATCGAGTCTACTCTGTCATTTGATCATGGCTTATCTATTGTTCCCTCTCAACCCCATTCTCCTGTCTTCTTTCCTGCTTAGCCTTAAGGTAAGAGGGGGAACGCTTAAAGGAGATGTGCAGGGCAAGATGGTGGTGGTGGAGGCAGATACGGTAGTTGTGCTTATGATACTTTTGGATATGCAGGGAATGGAGGGATATGAATCATGTGTAGGCAGAGAAGATCAGTTTAACCTGGCAACATGTTTGGCATGGACTTTGTGGGCCAAAGGACCTGTTCCTGCGCTGTACTCTTCTATGTTCTATGCTCTCACGGGTTAAGAATTAGAAACCTGAGAACTTTGTAATGAATAGCAACCAAATGTTTCCTGTCAATGGATATATTTCCATTAAATGAGTATCACACGGTCCATATCAATAAATTTATAGCCAGGGCTTTATTGAGACTGGGAAACATTCCTTTAACAACTATCTGTACATTGTTTGCCAAAGCATGATTGAATAGACTGATAACTGGTAAATTTGTCCAAAAATTGTTTGAGGACTCGTGTAATTGCTAAATGCAGTGTCTCTTAAAAATGTGCTTTGCACTTGTCAAAGGAGATGTATTGTAGCACTTTCCTGCTGTTTAACATTCACATGCAGGTGCTGTATTATAAAATTAAAGCCCCATTCATCACACCATGATATTCCTTGCCTCTCCAGGTTATTGACAAATCCTCTGTATAATTAGGCTATTTTTCAATGTCTGCCTGATATCGAGCAGGTGTTCTAAGCTAAATCTTACAAAAACTGCTCATTTTTCACTGGATAAATGGTCTTCCGAGTAAATCTTGACATAATGGTGCTACTCAAAAGACAAAACCATTGTAAATCCTTGCAGCTCCCAGCTATTTTATCTAACAATTTCTGACTATCATGAATATGTTTTCTCTGTAATACCACCTCATATATTTTCTTTCCTGTGCCGTTGAGACAACATCCGTAAATATTATCTCGGTCATGTCAAGGTTCTGTTAAGAAGTAATTAGTGTCCATATTTTACCTTTGTTATTTTGGGACCGCATGCTGTTGAAATAATTAAGACATAGAAAATTCTTGGTCTCGCTAATTCTCATGAAGATGGGATTTTTATCATATGTAGCTATGGGCTGTTTATACTTTAGACTTTTGGGAAACAGAGCACAAACAGGCCCTTCGGCTCATCGAGTCGGTGATCATCCTGTTCACTAGCACTATCCCACAGCCTAGGGACAAATTACAATTTTACCAAAGCCAATTAACCTACAAATCTGTACATCTTTGGAGTGTGGGAGCACCGGGAGAAAACCCATCACAGGGAGAAGGTACAAATTCCATACAGACAGCACCCGTGGTCAGGATTGAACCTGTGTCTCTGGCTCTGTAAGGCTGCAAGTCTACCATGGTGCCACTGTGCTGCCCTTATAGAAGCTCTTTGAAGGACCGTTCAGAAGTTCTATAACCGAGAGGAAGACAAAATTATGTATTAATAACAAAATGTCAAAAGATCTACAAAAGCTATCCTTTGCATTACATGTTTCAATCATAAAAAGACACAAAGTGCTGAAGTAACTCAGCGGGTTAGGCAGTTTCACTGGACAACATGTATAAATTTCATTTCGGGTTGAGACCCTTCTTCAGACAGATTGTGATGGAGGGAGGGGGGAGAGAAATCTGGAAAAGAGGTGTGGGACTCACCTATCGCTGAGTTACTCCAGCAGTTTGTGTCTATCGTCAGCAATGGTCATACTGTGAGGTTGTACTCTAGACAATGGTATGAATATTGAATCCCGATGCTGTAGTTAGGGAAAAAAAGTAACTCAAATTATGTCCAAGAAACTTTGATTTTAACAAAATATCTGTTTCCTCCCAGGGAAAAATGACATCTTTGGTGAAATGATCCATCTTTACGCAAGACCGGGGAAATCTAATGCTGATGTTCGGGCACTAACATACTGTGATCTGCACAAGATCCAAAGGGAAGATCTAACGGAGGTTTTGGACATGTATCCAGAGTTTTCCGACTTCTTCTTAACAAATCTGGAACTTACGTTCAACTTACGGGATGAAGGCTCAAAGGTATCAAAGAAAATTTGTAAAACCATAAGGGTCATAAGGGACCATAAATCATGGCTGACCTCTCTTTCCGTCTCAATCCCATTTTCCTGTATTCTCTCCATAACTTTTGACGCCCTAACTAATCAAGAAGTGAAATCAGAAAATCCCCAAATTTAAGACTGGGTTAAAGGATTCAAGGATAGAAGATAGATACAAAATGCTGGAGTAACTCAACGGGTCAGGCAGCATTTCTGGAGAAAAGGAATAGGTGACGTTTCAGGTTGAGAGGTTTCTTCAGACTGAGGGTCAGGGGAGAGAGAAACTTGAGGTATGAGAAGGTGCATAACAAATCAGAGCAGGCACCAATAGCCAAAGAGCCCACAATGGTCCACTGTTGGCTGTGGAGGAGGTGATAACGAGGGGATACGAACAGTGAAACTTGCAGGACATCTAGGGTGGGGGGGACAGGGAGAGAGGGAATGTAAGAGATACTTGAAATTAGGGAAATCAGTATTCATAGGTTTACAAGGTTAGAGTTTAGTTTAGAAATACAGCATGGAAAAAGCCCATGGAAACAATCAATCATCATACGGCAGGGTTGTAAGCTGCCCAAGTGAAATATGAGGTGCTGTTCCTCCAATTTGTGTTTGGCCTCACTCTGACAGTGGAGGAGGCTCAGGACAGAAAGGTCTACTCCAGTGTGGGAATGGGAAGGGGATTTAAAATGATTGGTATCCGGGAGTTCACGTAGGCCAAGACGGACTGAGTGTAGGTGTTCAGCGAAAGGATCACCCAGTCTGCGCTCGGTCTCGCCGATATATAGGATTCCACACCAAGACTAACAGATACAGTCGATGAGAGTAGATGCGCGTTCCTCAGGTGAAGTGGCTGCTAAAGACTGGAGGATTGCAAATGGTATTTCCTGGTTCACAAAGGAGGAGGAATGAACCTCCCTGATGCAGTCTGTGTAACATTAGTGGTCATAGCGTCATACAACGTGGAAACATGCCATTTGGCTCAACTTGCCCACTCTGACCAACATACCCCACCGACACTAGTCCCACCTGCCTGAAGTTGTACTGAATCACGTTTTTCGTTTATTATCACAGAGTGGGGAAACCTTAAATTATTATTGTGATACAGAGAGGCAGCATTCAGTCATTCCTTCATTCCTTCATTCATTCATTCATTCATTCCTTCATTCATTCATATATTGTTTATTATTCAATGGAATCCTTTGTCAGACAGAATATTGAAGTAAACTATATTAGTTATCAAAATCATATCTTAAGACGGTGGAATTGATAGCAGACTTTAGGAGAGCTCCCCCTCCCCTCACCCCACTCACCATCAACAACACGATGTCGTGCTTGGTGGCTGAGCCAAACCAGACCATGATGGAGAAGGTGAGAACAGACTCTACGACGGCCATGTAGAATTGGACCATCATTGCCTGTGGCAGATTGTGCTTCCTCAGCTGCCGCAGGAAGTACATCCTCTGTTGTGCCTTTTTGACTGTGGAGTCGATGGTGCCCCCCCCACTTAAGGTCCTTGGAGATTATGGTTCCCAGGAACTTAAAATACTCCACAGATTTGACTGTGGTGTTGTTGAGTGTGTGGGGGGTGAGGGGTGGGGGAGCTCTCCTAGAGTCTACAATCAATTCCACTGTCTTAAGAGCATTGAGCTCCAGGTTGTTGCTATGGCACCAGGATGCCAGCTGTAACACTTCCTGTCCGTAGGGAGATTCCTCCCCATCCTGGATTAGTCCAATCAGGGTTGTGTCGTCCGCAAACTTGAGAAGCTTGACAGAGATGTCTGTGGAGGTGCAGTCGTTGGTGTAGAGAGAGTAGAGGAGAGGAGATAGTATGCAGCCTTGCGGTGCTCCTATGCTGAGCGTTTGTGGGTCCGAGATGTGCTTTCCCAGCATCACATGCTGCTTCCTGTCTGTCAGGAAGTTGGATATCCACTGACAGTGGGGTTCAGGCTCAGTCAACTTGGAAAGTTTGGAGTGTAGTAGCTCTGGCACAATGGTGTTGAATGCAGAGCTAAAATCAACAAACAGGATCCTCGCATTGGTCCCCTGACGGTCTAGGTGCTGTAGGATGAAGTGCAGGCCCAGGTTGACTGCATCATCCACAGATCTATTGGACCGATATGCAAACTGCAAAGGGTCCAGCAGGGAGTTAGTGATATTTTTCAGCTTGGCCTGCACAAGCCTTTCTAGTGTCTTCATGACTACAGAGGTCAGTGCGACAGGCCTGTAGTCATTAAGACCAGTAATCCTTGCCTTTTTGGGTACAGGGACAATAGTGGGGAGTTTGAAGCAGGTGGGGACAGTACATGTTTGCAGGGACTGGTTACAAATGTCTGTATAGACTAGTGCCAGCTGTTTGGCACAGAGTTTAAGAGTAATGGGGGGGAACATTGTCAGGTCCTGAAGATTTCCGGCTCTTTTGTTCTCTGAAAAGCCTCTCCACCTCCTCTATTTTTATTGTTGATATTGGATAAATTATGTTGTGCAGCACAGAGGGTGTGGATGATTGGGTGTGACGGGGTGATTGGAGGGGGGTGGGTGTAGAAAGACACAGTCTTTGCAGACTGGGGTCAGGCTGCGTGGGTTTGAAGTGTTGGTAGGGGTGGGAAAGGGTCCAGTCTTTTCATACCCTTTTAAATAGTATTTTAAATCCCCAGGACCAGATAGGCTGCATCCCAAAGTGCTTAAGGAAGTAGCCCCAAAAATAGTGGATGCATTAGTGATAATTTTTCAAAACTCTTTAGATTCTGGAGTAGTTTCTGAGGATTGGAGGATAGCTAATGTAACCCCACTTTTTAAAAAGGGAGGGAGAGAGAAAACGGGGAATTACAGACCAGTTAGTCTAACATCGGAAGTGGGGAAAATGCTGGAGTCAGTTATCGAACGTGGGATAGTAGCACATTTGGAAAGTGGTGAAATCATTGGACAAAGTCAGCATGGATTTATGAAAGGTAAATCATGTCTGACGAATCTTATAGAATTTTTCGAGGATGTAACTAGTAGAGTGGATAAGGGAGAACCAGTGGATGTGTTATATCTGGACTTTCAGAAGTCTTTCGACAAGGTCCCACATAAGAGATTAGCATGCCAACTTAAAGCACACGATATTGGAGGTTCAGTATTGATGTGGATAGAGAACTGGCTGGCAGACAGGAAGCAAAGGGAAGGAGTAAACGGGTCCTTTTCAGAATGACAGGCAGTGACTAGTGGGGTACCGCAAGGCTCAGTGCTGGGACCCCAGCTATTTACAATATATTAATGATTTCGATGAGGGAATTGAATGCAACATCTCCAAGTTTGCGGATGACACGAAGCTGGGGGGCAGTGTTAGCTGTGAGGAGGATGCTAGGAGGCTGCAAGGTGACATGGATAGGTTGGGTGAGTGGGCAAATGCATGGCAGATGCAGTATAATGTGGATAAATGTGAGGTTATCCACTTTGGTGGCAAGAACAGGAAAGTAGACAATTACCTGAATGGTGGCCGATTAGGAAAAGGGGAGATGCAACGAGACCTGGGTGTCATGGTACACCAATCATTGAAAGTAGGCATGCAGGTGCAGCAGGCAGTGAAGAAAGCGAATGGTATGTTAGCATTCATAGCAAAAGGATTTAAGTATAGGAGCAGGGAGGTTCTACTACAGTTGTACAGGGTCTTGGTGAGGCCACACCTGGAGTATTGGGTACAGTTTTGGTCTCCTAATCTGAGGAAAGACATTCTTGCCATAAAGGCAGTACAGAGAAGGTTCACCAGACTGATTCCTGGGATGGCAGGACTTTCATATGAAGAAAGACTGGATAGACTCGGCTTGTACTCGCTAGAATTTAGAAGATTGAAGAGGGATCTTATAGAAACTTACAACATTCTTTAGGGTTGGACAGGCTAGATGCAGGAAGATTGTTCCTGATGTTGGGGAAGTCCAGAACACGGGGTCATCGTTTAAGGATAAGGGGGAAGTCTTTTAGGACCGAGATGAGAAAAACATTTTTCACAGTGTGGTGAAACTGTGAAATTCTTTGCCACAGAAGGTAGTTGAGGCCAGATCATTGGCTATATTTAAGAGGGAGTAGATGTGGCCCTTGTGGCTAAAGGGATCAGGGGGTATGGAGAGAAGGGAGGTACAGGATACTAAGTTGGATGATCAGCCATGATCATATTAAATGGCGGTGCAGGCTCGAAGGCCGAATGGCCTACTCCTGCACCTATTTTCTATGTTTCTATACTGGAGTCTTGCCTTAAGTAGGTGTGAAGTGGGGAATGGAAAGGAGAGGGTGCAGGGTCCATTCTTTGTAGACTGGGGTCTGGCTGTGTTGGTTGGGGAGGGGGTACCAGGGTTACATTTCTGATTTTCAAACCTGCAGTAAAACTCATTCAGGTCGTAGGTCAGCTGACGATTGTCCAAAGAGTGGGGGGCTTTCCGCTTGTAGCTGGTAATTTCTTGCAAGCCCCTCCAAACTGAAGAAGAGTCACTAGCTGAGAACTTGCTCCTCAACTTCTCTGAGTACCTTTCCTTGGCAGCTCTGATTCCTCTTCTCAGCTTGTACTTGGCCGGCCTGTAGATGTCTGCATCCCCGCTCCTGTAGGCCTCCTACAGGGTTTATGGGGAGAAGGCATGAGAATGGAGTTGAGAGGGAAAGATAGATCAGCCATGCTTGAATGGTGGAGTAGACTTGATGGACTGAATGCCTAATTCGGCTCCTATAAATTATGAAGTAGATACAAATAAGTGAGGCACAGTTACTGTAAGGTAGACAGTCAGAATCTTTTTTTTTCAGTCTGGAAATGTCAAAGACGAGAGGACATAGCTTTAAGGGAAAAGGGGAAAAGTTTATTGGAGATGTATGGGGCATTACATTTTACAGAGTGTGGTGAGTGCCTGGAATGCGCTGTCAGGGATGGTGGTGGAGACAGATATGGTAGTGGCATTTAAGATGCTTTTAGACAGACACATGGATATGTGAGGAATGAAGGGATAATGGATCACGTGCAGACAGAAATTAGTTTATCTTGGCATTATGTACGGCAGGTATATTGTGGGCCGAAGGGCCTGTTCCTGTTCTGTACTGCACTAAGTTCTAAGTTCTTAATCACTTAATATTTACCATACCATCATGCATTATTACCTGACAGCAGTCTGAAGAAGGACCTCGACCCGAATCATCACCAATTCCTTTTATCCAGAGATGCTGCCTGTCTCGCTGAGTTACTCAGCGGGGCAGACAGATACTCTGTGTCTATCTTCAGCTGATAAATTAAGATCTATAAATTCAAGTTGGTGACTAAACCTGTAATTAACTGCGATGCTGTCAGCAGGCAGAATAATATAGAATAAAAATCTTGTTACCATGCTCTTTTGAAACGTGGGAAGTGAAGCAGGTTGAGCAGGATAAGACTATATTCCTTAGAGAGCAGGAGGCTGTGACCATATGGACGTGTGCAAAATCATGAGGGGAATAGATAGAGTGAATGTACACTTTCTTTTCCCAGAGTAGGGGAATGAAGAACCAGAGGACATTTGTTTAAGGTGCAACGGGAAAGATTTAATAGGAACCTGAGGAGCAGGTTTTTCACACAGAGGGTGATGAGTATATGGAACGAGCTGTCAGAGGAGGTAGTTGATGCATGTACTATAACAACATTTAAAAGACACTTGAACTGGTACATGGATAGTAAAGGTTTAGAGGGATATGGGCCACACATGGACAAATGGGACTAGTTTAGATGGCCATCTTGCTTGGCATAGACACATTGGGCTGAAGAGCCTGCCTCCATGCTGTATGACTCAATAACTCGAATATCGGTAAGGATAAAGTCCAGGTAACCCTGCCTTCACAGGTGCTTCTAAAAGATCCCATCGCCCTTCCCTACAAAGAACCAGTCATTTTTTCTCAGCGTTCCCACTAATACTTGACCTTTAGGGGGCAGCACAGTGACGTAGCGTTAGAGTTACTGTCTCACAGCACCAGAGACCTGGGTGGGTTTGATCCTGACCACGGGTGCTATCTGTATGGAGTTTGTATGTTACCCCTGTGACCGTGTGGATTTTTTCCAGGTGCTCTAAGTTTTCCCACACTTCAAAGGCATGCAGGCTTGTAGGTTAGGCTTCAGTAAATTGTAAATTGTCCCTAGTGGGTAGGATAGTGCCAGTGTACGCTGATCAGTATGGACCTGGTGGGCCGAACGGCCTCTTTCTGCACTGTATCTCTAAAGTCTAAAATCAAAAGTTAGGTTGCCTGTTATAATACGTTAAGAAAATACAGCGTGGAAACAGACCCATCGGCCCAACTTTCTCACACCGACCAACATACCCATCTACAGTAGTCCTCGTACATAGGATGGGAAACTGGGATAACATAGAACTAGTGTACAGATGATCACCGGTCGGCATGGACTCGTTGGGCCGAAGGACCTGTTTCTATGTTGTATCTCTAATTTTTAGAAAAAGCTAGGATACAGTCCCAATATAAAGTATAAAGTCGAAAGTAAAGTCACATTTTCCACAGCCGTATTGAATAGTACTGGTTTGATTGGCAAGTATTTTGGGACATTGTGAAAATGTTGGGGAGGACAGAAACAATGCAAGCTCTTTCTATCAAACCATCCATCATCTTTGACCTTCAATAGAATCCTTTCTCAAGCTTAAGATAATATTGTAGATCAGATCAGATGTCTCACTTGTATCACTCAGAAAGGGTATCAGTGACAAATGTTGCCTTTATCTCAGTATCTCATACCAATGCCAGACAACATTGTTATATAAAATATTTGAGCACAATATTGCAATAGACAAAGTCACAGTCATCATAGTCAGGCAAGGTCTAAATCATTAGCTTAGTTTAGTTTAGTTTAGTTTATCGTCATGTGATAATATTGTCAGGTGCAGTGAAAAGCTTTTGGTGCGTGCTATCTAGTCAGCGGAAAGACTATACATGATTACAATCAAGTCATTTATAGTGTATAGGTACATGATAAAGGGAATTACGCTTAGTACAAATAAAGTCCAATAAAGTCCGATTAAAGATAGTCCAAGGGACTCCAATGAGGTAGATGGTAGCTGAGTACCGCCCCAGAATTGTTGAAAGGATGGTGTATTTGCATGAAAACAGCTGTGGAGAAACTGTCCCTGAATCTGGAGGTGTGCATTTTCACTCTTCTGTGGCTCCTGCCTAAACCATCCTATCACCAACTAGAAAACAGTCCTGACCTACTATCCACCTCATAGGAGACCATTGGACTATCTTTACTGGACTTTATCTTCCACTAAATGTTATTCCCTTTATCCTGTATATGTACACTGTGGACGGTTTGATTGTAATCATGTATAGTCTTTCCGCTGACTGAATAACACACAACATAATACTTTTCACTGCACACATGACAATAAGCTAAATTAAACTAAAATGTCAGAGTGGATTTAATTCTGGCTAAGAACACAAATGGCTGAAGTAACTTGGTGGGTCAGGCAGCATCCCTGGAGAACATGGACAGGCAATGTTTTGGATCAAGACTGTGCCTGAAGAAGGGTCTGGATCTGAAACGTCACCTGTCTATGTCCTCCACAGATGCTGCCTGAACCGCTGAGTTCCGGTAACTCTTTATTTCCTGCGCAACATTCTAGCATCTGCAGTTCCGTGCATCTACTGCTTATTTTTGGCTAAGTTTGAAGCAATGATTGGTGGTGAAGAGGGACATACTTCTTCCTCATTTGTTTTGAACGCTGATGTCTGAGGTCATCTGTTCTTCTGTACTCTAGGCAGACATCCTTCTCCAAGAAGAATCCAGTGATGATTCAGACCAGGATATTCCCAGACTGAGAAGAAGAAAACTTTCCTTCAAGAAGAAAACTAACGCAGGCAATTTATCCATCATGCTTATTTATCCCTTATGTTTATTTATCCTGTTAGCCCGGAGCAGTTCTGACTTCCCATCTACCTCACTGTAGACTCTCGAGTTATTTTTAATCGTACTTTACTGGATTTTATGTTGTACTAAACATTATTTATAAGATAATGTTATCGGAGCAGAATTTGGACTTTCGGCCCATCAAGTCTACTCCGCCATTCAATCATGGCTGATCTATCTTTCCCTCTCAACCCCATTCTCCTATCTTCCCCCCTTAACCCCTGACACCCTCACTAATCAAAAATCTATCAATCTCCACCTTAAAAATGTCCATTGACTTGACCTCCACAGCCTTCTGTGGCAATGAATTCCATAGATTCACCACTCTCTGACGAAAGAAATTCCTCCTCATCGTTCTAAAGTTATGTCCTTTTATTCAGAGGCTATGGCCTTTATCATGTATCTGTACATGGTGGACAGCTTGATTGTAATCATGTATAGTATTCTTGTTGACTGGACAGCATACAACAAAAAGCTTTATACTGTATCTATACTGTACATTCCTCCACACGTGCCAATAAACAAAACTAACCTGAAAAGCTGAATTTGTCAAAAAGTGGCAGATATTCCAATTTAGACATCTTTAGTTTGAGCCATTTTTCTTGGTTCTTTTAAACTCTCGTTTCAAAATAATTTTAGTCAAAAGAAAAATTGCTTATTGCGACAAGAGCTGTTTTCGTTGATTATATATATGATATTTTAGCTGTCGCATGTCGTATGTTGTTGCCAGGATGACGTAGGTAGTCCGGCGACCCGCTACGACAACGACAGTCACCTAAAAATTGCCAAGTGGGAAAGGCCCATAATATTATCAATTTATTTTGTCTGTGTTTATATTATATTGAACTTTATTGTGTTGTTTATTATGGGTTTTGTAGTGTATTATATTTACATATCTGTTGTGTCGCTGCAAGTAACAGCTTAATTATTCGGGACATAAGACAATAAAACATTCAGGACTCTCTTGACTATCGACCCTTCTTCAGACTGATCTTAATGTCTGTAAGTGCTCACAAATCTCACTCTTGATTCTAATTGTGAAAGGCCTGGATAGAATGGATGTGGAGAGGATGTTTCCACTAGTGGAAGAGTCTAGGATCAGAGGGTACATCCTCAGAATAAAAGGACAGACCTTTAGAAAGGAGATGAGGAGGAATTTCTTTAGTCGGAGTGTGAATCTGTGGAATTCATTACTATAGACGGCTGTGGAGGCCGTCAATGGATATTTTCAAAGTGGAGATTGACGGATTCTTGATTAGTAACCGTGTCAGGAGTTAAGGGGAGAAGGCAGAAGAATGGGGTTGAGAGGAAAAGATAGATCAGCCATGATGGAATGGCAGAGTAGACTTGATGGGTTGAATGGCCTAATTCTGCTCCTAGATCTTATGAACATAAACTTATGATTTGAGTTATTTCTTAAAATAACAATTGCTTACTTTGTTTAGTCATATTTGCTATCACAGATGATGATGAAGATGAATTCGGGAAGCAAGGAGCATCGCAAGACATCCCAAGAAGTGAACAGCATCTTTACTACAGAAAACGGGACTCAGAAGAGAGACGGAGTGCGTCATCCTCCTGTTCTACCTCCATGGATGAAGAGAAGAAGCCATTATGTTCTGGCATACTGGATTATCCAGCAGAGATAGAAGTGAACTGCAGACTAGACTTTGCACAGGGATCTGACATTCAGAGTCGAAGAGCTGAAAAAAGAGCAAAGTGTCCAGGTGAGGTTCCAAACAAAATCTAACAAAGTAAAAAAACCTCGCAGCGTAGAAACGGATGCTGATTTATAATGAAGAGACACAACGTGCTGGAGTAACTTGGCGGGTCATGTAGCATCTCTGGAAAACATGGATCAGTGACGTTTCAGTTCAAGACTCTTCTTCAGACCTTGTGTATTAATGAGCGTCTGCAGTTCTTTGCTTTACTTTAGACATACACCGCCGAACAGGCCCTTCGGCCCACCTGGTCTGCACCGACCAGTGATCATCCCGTACATTAGTACTATCATGCACACTAGGGACTATTTACAATTTTACCGAAGCCAATTAACCTCCAAACCAATTAACCTGCATGTCTTTAGAGTGTGGGATGAAACCTTAGCACCCAGAGAAAACCCATGCCGTCACAGGGAGAGGGTACAAACTCCACACAGACAGCACCCGTAATCAAGATCCAACCCGGGTCTCTGGCACTGTAAGGCAGCAACACTACCGCGGTGCCACTGCATCACTCCACACTTTGTTTCAACATTTAAAAGACATTTGGATAGGTGCATGGATTATAGAGGGATACGGACCAAATGCAGGCAGGTGGGACTAGTGTAGGTGGGGTATGGACAAGATGGGCCGAAGGGCCTGTTACCGTGCTGTAAGACTCTAATACTGACATGAGAAAGGTAACGCCAAGGAGTGAAACATTCGCAGAGGATTAAACAGCCGGAGTGAGGAAAATAATTAGCAGATGGTAAAGCTATTTAAATCCCCCGGAATCAGCAATGCTTGAGATTTAAATAGCCCAGAGCTGGGTTCTGTTATTTGCATTCCAGATACACCAGTTTTACTGGCATGAAAGATCTTAAGTTGCAGTTGGACTGCTTTGGAAGTCACTAACAGAAAACTTCACACTGCCGTCTATAAGATCATGCGAGGAATAGACAGGGTGAATGCACAGAGTCTTTTATCCAGAGTAGGGGAATCAAGAGCCTTTCCCATGCCAACCAACATGTCCCATCTATACTAGTCAAACCTGCCTGCGTTTGGCCCATAAACCTAGCCTCTCCCTGTACCTGTCTAATTGTTTCTTAAATGTTGTGATAGTACCTGCTACCCTGCTAGAGGGTGTGATTCTTTCCACCCAGGATGGTTATGATAATTGGGAGTATTTTAAGAGGAAGTGGATTTTGTTTTTAAAGATCGTGGATTCGGAGACTTTGAGGATGTGGCACAGAGAGGAGTTGGGGCCTGCTGGAGTGGATAAGTGGCCTGTTCCTGTTTCCCTTTCAATCACAGAAGTACATAAAACATGCTTCCCTGCCCATCCACCAACATTCCTTCCTCTAGCTTCACAATTCATAACTCCTTGTGCATTTCTACCTTAGTAACCACAATATGTATTCATAGTAGATATTTGTAATCATATTGCGTACATCTGAGTTTCAGCAAAGTGTCAGTGGAACTCAGTGGGTCAAGCAGCATCCGTGGCGGAAAAGGAGTCTGAAGAAAGACCCCGACCTGAAACAGCATCTCCATTACACTTTCCCCCTCCCACGTTATAGCAATGTCCTCTAGTGCTGGACATTTCCACACTGAGAAAAAGGTTCTGACTGTCTATCCTATCTATGCCTCTCACAACTACATATATTTCTATCGTCCCCCCTCAAACCCCGATTATAATTGAAATATTTAAGTAACAGTTACTGAATGCAGTTTGTTATAAAGATGCACCTGCTATTTTAAAAAGGATATTGGAATAACATTAGCAATGTCCTGTATTTTAGTTTCATTTCCAAATGCTATTATTTTCTCCACTGACCCAGACACGTTTCAATGTTGTAAATAAGAATTTAAAAAATTGTAATTTATTTTTTTCAAATAATCAGATGATAGTTTGCCACATTTCTGGTTGTGTACTGAACTCATGAGAATAACTAACTTTTCATGCCTCTAGACACAGACATTGCTTAACCATTGAGTTTCTCCAGCATGTTGAGTACCTCCAGTTCCTCCAGCACTTTGCTCACGATTCCAGCATCTGCAGTTCCTTTTGTCTCCTGGTTAATGGTTTCAATATTTTAAACTTCTACATGGGTTTGTCACGAGGAATTCTCCAAAGGTAACACGCCAAGTGTTGGAAGACACAAAGTGCTGGAGTAACTCAGCGGATCAGGCAGCATCTCAGGAGAACATGGATAGACGACGTTGTGGGTCGAGGCCTTTCTTCAGATTCATTGGAGGGCCCTGACCCAAAATGCCACCTATCCACATTCTCCTGACATGTTGCCTGACCCACTGAGCTACTCCAGCACTTTGTGCCTTCTTTTGTAAGCACATAGCTGCAATTCTTTGTTTCTACACCAAGTCATAGTCTTACAGTGTGGAAACAGGCCCTTTGGCCCAACTTGCCCACACTGACCAACATGTCCCAGCTACACAAGTCCCACCTGCCTGCATTTGGCCCATATCCCTCTAAATTTGTCCTACCCATGCACCTGTCTAAATGTTTCTTCAACATTGCGATAGTCCCTGCCTCCACTACCTCGTCCGGCAGCTTGTAACATTAACTCACCACCGTTTACGTGGAAAAGTTACCCCTCAGGTTCAGGTTCCCGCCTTCACCTTAAATCTATGTCTGGTTCTCAATTCCCCTACTTTGGGCAAGAGACTCTGTGTATCTACCCGATTTATTCCTCTCATGATTTTTAACATGAATTTGACAGTGTTGAAAGTGCTTTTCATTTTATATGCTCTTTGGATTTCACCAGATGCCAGCGAGAGACTAAAGGATTGGGAAAGTGGAAAACCTGTGGAATATCCTGATATGTCCACCCAGTCTGCATCTTCTCATGCAGCCCCTGGTATCTCAGAGTCAGGAAGCGACTTAACCTACGGTGAGGTGGAGCACAGATTAGATTTACTTCAAGAACACCTCAGCAGGTAATGAGTACTACTCACCTCCAGTAAAGGAAAGATATTTGAGTAAAATAATAATCACCCTTGTTTGTAACTATGAAAGATGATTGATCTGAAACGGTATCTCTGTTTTTCTCCTCATAGATGCTGCCTGACCTGCTGAGTGTTTCCAGCATTTTCTGCTTTTATTTTAGATTTCAAAGGTTATGGGGAGAAGACAGGAGAACGGGGTTGAGCTGGAAAGATAAACCAGCCATGATTGAATGGCAGAGCAGACGATGGGTCGAATGGCCTAATCTGCTCCCATGATTTGTGAACTTAGGTGCAATATTTCTGGCATCTGCGGTTTTTATTTTTAATTAAAATTTATGATTAATTTGAACAAAAAAAATCGGATTTAATGAGATGTGCCAACAGGATGAAATAGATGATCAGAAGAATTTGCTGCTATGTGCACCAGAACAGATTAATTGGCCACGTGTATCGGTTCCATATTGTTTAGCATCTTAGAGACACACAGAATGGAAACAGGCCTTCGGTCCAAATCATCCATACTGACCAAGATGCCTCACCTAAGCTAGTACCAGTTGCCCACCTTTGGCCTGTATCCCACTAAACCTTTCCTATCCATGTGGCATGTTTTACATGTTGTTATAGTACTTGCCTCAAGTACCTCCTCTGGCAGCTTGTTCCATATACCCACCATCCTCTGCATGAAAAAGTTGCCCCTCGGGTTGCTAATAAGTCTTTCCTCTCTCATCTTAAATGTATTCCCTCTGGTTCTTGATTCCCCTACCCTGAGTAAAATACCATTCACTCTATCTATTCCCTTCATGGTTTAATACACTTTTTTAAAGCAAGTAATAAAGATGATTTCTGAAGACTATTGGACAGAATATTTCCTTGTTACCAGCCTTAGAAAAGTGCCTGATGTATCACCCAGAACAAAATAGATATATTTTAAAAGAGTGTTATTATTGAACGGTACAGCATTGAAACAGGCCCTTCAGCCCACTGAGTCCATGCCAACCATCAATCACCCGTTCACACAAGTTCTATGTTATCCCACTTTCTCATCCACTCCCCACACACAAGGGAGAATTTATAGAGGCCAATCAACCTACAAACCCGCACGTCTTTGGGAAGAGCGAGGAAACTGGAGCACATGGAGGAAACCATGTGGTCACAGGAAGAAAGTGCAAACTCCACACAGACAGCACCTGTAGTCCGGATCGAACCAGTGCCTCTGGCACTGCACTATGGGGCAGCAGCTGTACCATTGTGCTTCTTTGATAATTATTAGCTTAACATTTGAGATATCTCTTTAGTATTTATTCACAAAGTATTTTCCAAGTCACTTCTTGTGCCGAACTTGATGCCAAGTTAAACTGATCTCATCTGTCTGCACGTGATCCATATCCCTCCATTCCTACATATCCCTGTGCCTATCTAAATGCCTCTTAAACACCACTATCTTATCTGCCTCCACGACCACCATTGGCAGCACATTCCAGGCCCCCACCACCCTATGTGTAAAAAAACCTTCCCTGCACATCTCCCTTAGACTTTCACCCTTCTCACCTTAAAGCTATGCCCTTTACTGGTGGACAGTTCTACTTTGGGGAAAAGGTTCTGACAGTTTACCCAATCTATGCCTCTCATAAGTTCATATACTTCTATCAAATCTCCTTTCAACCTCCAATTATAATTAAAATCTTTAAGTAACATTTACTGGATGTAGTTTGTTGCACAGATGCACATGTCGTTAAAAAAAAGAATATTGGAATAAAATTTGCAATGTCCTGTATTTTAGAGTTGTATTACCAAATGCTATTATTTTTTCCACAGTAACCTATCAAACACGTTTTAAATTTGTAAATAAGAATTTTTAAATTTGTAATACCATTTTGTTTAAAACAATCAAATGATAGTTTGCCACATTTCTGGTTGTTTACTGAAATCATACGAATAACTATCCTCTAGAGTTGATTGGGTATTTCTCTTACAAAATCAAAGGTGATGGGTAAGTGATTGAAGTAGAGTCTGTCTGGGAATGCTGACCAAGAAACCCCATCAAGTTAGTTTAGTTTATTGTCATGTGTACTGAGGTAGCGGAAATGTGTTCCAGTCAGCGGAAAGATTGTACGGGTCCACCACTGATTTTCCGGTGCCTTTGGTTCCAGAGCTTTGCCATATTATCCATTTTGCCCAACCAACAGAGGTCACAGCCTTTGGGGGGCCAAGATACCGATGATCGACCATGGAAGTCCTGATGAGGTTGAGCTCAACCGCCTCACCCGACCTAGGCGTTACATTTTTAGGGTGACTTCCGGTGGAAGAGGAATTTTCAAGTGCACTCTCGTAAATTTGTCTGGATTAAAGAAGGTGCCAGACCACCAGTTCTTGAAAATTAGTGGTGGATCTGTACACGATTACAATCGAGCCACCCGCAGTGTACAGATACGGGATTAAGGGTAAAACATTTAGTGAAAGTCCAGTAAAGTCTGATTTATGTCTGAGGGTCTGCAGTGAGGTAGATGGGAGGACAGGACCGCTCTCTGGTTGGTGAGAGGATGGTTCAGTTGCCTGATAACAGCTGGGAAGAAACTGTCCCTGAATCTGGAGGTGTGCGTTTTCACACTTCTGTACCTCTTTCGCAGAGGGGTGAAGAGGGAGTGACCGGGGTGAGACACGTCCTTGATTATGCTGGTGGCCTTGCTGAGGCAATGTGAAGTGTAGATGGTGTCAATGGAAGGGAGATTGGTAATGTGTGATGGTCTGGGCTACGTCCACTATTCTCTGTAATTTCTTGACGTCTTGGACAAGTTGTTCCTAAACTTTCACAGCATCCTGATAAAATGCTTTCTATGATGCATCTGTAGAAGCTGGTGAGAGTTGATGGGGAGATGCCGAACTTCCTAAGTCTTCTAAGGAAGTTGAGCATTGGTGTGCTTTCTTGGCCATTGTTTCAATATAACTAGTCCAGGAGAGGATGCTTGTGATATTTGCTTCTAGGAACTTGAAGCTTTCAACCATCTCTATTTTGGCGCCATCAATGTGTACCGGAATTTATCAATGAAGTCGATCGCAATCTCCTTTGTCTTGCTGACATATAGCAAAAAAAACTTGCTGTCTTGCAATCTACACATCCCACCTGCCTATGTTTGGTCCATATTCTTCTAAACCTTTCCTCTCCATGTCTTATTTTCTAGATTGGAAACACAGATGTCGACTGACATTCATGCCATCTTGCAGTTACTACAACGGCAGTCTATGGTGGGACCGCCGGCATACAGCATGGTGACCGCAGCAGGAGACTACCAGAGACCATCATCGAGAGTAATACATACCGCCCAACCCGTAAACACCAACCACAGTTTCCCAACAACTCCACAGGTAAACATCCATTACTGGACAGAGGTCATAGAGCCATACAGCGTGGGAACAGGCTCTTCAGCCCAACTGTGTAGGAAGGAACTGCAGTTGCAGGTTTAAACCGAAGCTAGACACAAAAAGCTGGAGTAACCCAGCGGGTCAGGCAGCATCTCTGGAGAAAAGATGCTGAGAGACTTCAACAACATACAGGGTGTAGGCTTGGTATAAGTAAAATTGTCTCCAGTGTGTGTAGGGTACTGTTAATGGGCAGGGATTGCTGGTCAGTGTGGACTCGGTAGGCCGAAAGGCCTGTTTCCGTGTTGTATCTCTAACAACACCTAAACTAAACTTCAAACTGAAACCCTTCTTTCCGCTAAGTCTGAAGAAGGGTATCAACCCGAAACAACACCTATTCCATTTCTCCAGAGATGCTGATTGACCCACTGAGTTACACCAGCTATTTGTATCTATCTACAGCCCAACACATCCACGCCGAACCAAGATGCCCCATCTAAGCTAATCCAATTGGCCCATATCCCTCTAAACAAATGGACATTATCATAGACAGGGGACACAGTCAGAAGCTTTTTTCCCAGGATAGAAACATCAAATACTAGAGGGCATAACTTTGAGGGGAAAGGGGCAAGGTTTGCAGGAGGTGTATGGGGCAGTTTTTTTACATGGAGAGTGGTGGGTGCCTGGAACACGCTGCCAGGGTTGGTGGTGGAGACAGACATGATAGTGGCGTTTAAGAGAGTTTTGGATTGGCACATGGATATGCAAGGAATGGTGGGACATTGATCATGTGCAGGCAGAGGAGATTGTTTTAATTTAATTAGTTAAAGAGAGTTTTGGCAGGCACATGGATATGCAGGGAATGGAGGGATGTGGATCACACGCAGGCAGAGGAGATTAGTTCATCTTGGCATCATGTCCTGTGCTATACTTTTCTATGCTCTATACTCTATGTTCTATGATTCAGGCACCATTATTAGGGTCTGTATCAGTCCACACATTATATGAAACAGTCTATACCTGCCCTCAGCTAAGACTCAGGACAAAGGTTTCTACAATGTGTCATAGGTGGGACGTGGAGGGAGAGGGCGGGGGAGGGGGGAGGAATCTGTGGCAGAAGAAAGTCAAATCTGCCGTGTGTAGCCTTAAAGGTTTGGATTTATTATTGTTACATGTAGCGAGGTACAGTGAAAAGCTTTGCTGTGCAAGCTATTCAAACAGATCAGATAACACAGATGGATACAATCAAGTCATATTCAAGTACAATAGATAGAGCAAAGGGGAAGAGTGCAGAATATAGTTCTCAGCAACAGTTCAAAAGATAAAGTCCAATGTCTGCAATGGGGTAGCGGTGAATCAGTCAGTACCCTGGCATATGTGGCACAGAGGAGCAGCTGGTAGAGCTGCTGCTGTTACCTGACCTGGGATCAATCCCAACAACGGGTGCTGTCTGTATGGAGTTTGTCGATTCTCCCCGTGACTGCGTGTGTTTTCTCCGGGTGCTCCAGTTTCCTCCCACACTCCAAACACATATGGGTTTGTAGGTGAATTGGCTTCTTTAAATTGCGAGTGTGTAGGATAGAACTAGTGTAAGGGGTGAATGCTGGTCGGCGTGGATTTGGTGGGCCAAAGGGCCTGTCTCCAAATTGTAACTCTAAACTAAATTAAACTAAATTTGTGGAATGGCCTTTCAGAAGCTTGATAACAGGCATTTGAGCAACAAAAGTCCTGAAATCCCTCGTGAAGGAAGGAACTGTAAATGCAGGTTTATACCGAAGATACTCAAAGTGCTAGAGTAACACAGCGGGTCAGGCAGCAAAGCAAAGATAAAGGAGGAGGGTTCTGACCCGAAATGTCACCTATCTTTTTTTTCTAGTGATGCTGCCTGACCTGTTGAGTTATTCCATGAAAACATAGAAAATAGATGCAGGAGGAGGCCATTTGGCCCTTCCAGCCAGCACCGCCATTCATTGTGATCATGGCTGATCGTCCCCTATCAATAACCCATGCCTGCCTTCTCCCCATATCCCTTGATTCCACTAGCCCATAGAGCTCTATCTAACTCTCTCTTAAATCCATCCAGTGACTTGGCCTCCACTGCCCTCCGTGGCAGGGAATTCCACAAATTCACAACTCTCTGGGTGAAAAAGTTTTCTCTTCACCTCAGTCTTAAATGGCTTCCCCTTTATTCTAGGACTGGTGCCCCTGGTTCTGGACTCGCCCAACATTGGGAACATTTTTCCTGCATCTAGCTTGTCCAGTCGAAACTCCAGCACTTTGAGTTTGAGTTTGTTTAGTTTAGTTTATTGTCACGAGTACCAAGGTACAGTGAAAAGTTTTTGTTGGGTGCTAACCAGTCAGCGGAAAGACAATACATGATTAAAATTGAGCCGTCCACAGTGTACAGATACAGGATAAAGGGAATCATGTGAGTAATGTTTAGTGCAAGATAATGACAGTAAAGTCCGATCAAAGATATTCCGAGGGTCTCCATTGAGGTAGATAGTAGTCCAGGACTGCTCTCAAGTTGTTGGTCTAATGGTTCCGTTGCCTGATAACAGCTTTGTGTCGATCTCCAGCAACTTCTCTCCTTGCTGTATCGTCTCTTGTGATAAATTTCTACCATGAGTTTCAATTTTTCTTACAGAGTCCAGAATTTTTGGACTTTGAGAAATCCAACCTGAAATCCAAAGAGTCATTGTCCAGTGGTGTTCACCTCAACACTATATCGGAAGACAACTTTGCCGTGTTTTTGGACCAAGAACAAGAGCAAGAGTCGCCGTCGCAACCACAACAGGTGCAGCCCTCCCTACAGTCAACACGACACCCCTCCTTACCCAACCCCTCAATACACACCACGGGACTGTTGGGTCTCCATAGGCATCTGTCAGATCCTGGTCTTCCAGGCAAATAACCAATGAGCACTCTGCATCTCAATAGTTCTGCTGCTTTGAGTGGCTGTTTTTCCTTTTGATGAATAGCATCCTCCATGTACGACTCAGGGGTCTGTGAAAGAAACTGTCCATATGCAAAAGCACTGTAGATTCATATCAGCTCTGAGCTCCCAATGTCAATGTTCCTCTTTAACAATGATCTGAAAGCTTCAATTATGATACATTTAAAACATCGTCGCACTGCCAGTAATCGAAGGCACCTTAAATAATAATAAGCCTGAAATGCATGCCGTTACATTGGTTTCTGTGTTGCATGAAGTTAATTTGAACTCAAACTAGAGAGCTCATGGGTTGGGGAGGGCGGCGGGAGGGAGGGGAAGGGAGAACAATGTCTGTATACTTACGTCTGACAAACAAAGGCTGCAGTTCAGGTCCGAACTAAATATTATTACTTGAAATAAAAACAGCTACTGTAAGCACACTGAGCTGATAGCTCGTTCAACTAAGTGGGAATTGGACATTTTGTGCTTAAACTTACATCCGCCCATTCCACTCAACCCCCATTCAGCTTGCTTACTTGTTTTCTTTTTCCTCTCACGTTGCTATTCTATGAAGGAATGGGAAAACACATTTGAATCTTCATAGTGAAGAAGTTACATTATAGGAGTCTAGTATAATAGTGGCCTGAGAAACAGGCATACATGTGGATTACAGCTGCCAATTCCAACCAAGAACTTGGCAGATATGTGTTAGTCGTGAAAGGTCCGTTAAGTCTAAAGTGCAATAAATATTTTTGTATATCTGGTGCTTGGTTCACATGGTAGCAGATGTTTCTTTAAGTTACTGATTTTTGAATAATCACTTAACCAAGTCCATGGTTATAGAGAAGACATAAAGGCAGGCAACTTACAAGTTCATCCATGGGCTGAGGAGCCTCTTTCCATGCTGTGGCTCTAAACTAAACTCTAAACTAAACAACCCTGTAAATCTATGAAGATTGATTTCTCTAATTTCAAGTAACCCTTGCATTCCCTCTCTCCCCGTCCTTCCCCTACCCTGGTCATCCTTCCCCTACCCTGGTCGTACTGCTACATTTCACTGTTCATATCCCTTCATTATCGCCTCCTCCACAATCGACAATGGACCATTGTTGTCTCCTTGGCCATCGGTGCCGGCTCTGATTTGTTCTGTACCTTTTCATACCTCTAGTTTCCCCCTCCCCTTACTTTCAGTCTTAAGAAGGATCTCTACCCAAAAGGTCACCTATTCCATTTCTCCAGAGATGCTGCCTGACCTGCTGTAACCTCGTAAATCTGCTCCAAATTCATTCTAGTTTAATAGTATCTTTTCATAAGTTCGTAAGTCATAGGAGCAGAATGAGGTCATTCAGCCCACCGAGTCAACTCCGCTTTTCAATTGTAGCTGATCTACCTATCCCTCTCAACCCATTCTCCTGCCTTCTACCCGTAAATCTTGGACACCCTTACTAATCAAGAAACTGTCAATCTTCACTTTAAAAATACCCAATAACTTGGCCTCCACCACTGTCTGTGATAATGAATTCCACAGATTCACTGGCTAAATAAATTGTTCCTCATCTCTTTTCTAAAGATACGTTCTTTTATTTTGAGGCTATGGCTTCTGATCCTGGACTCTCCCACTAGTGGAATCATCCTCTTCACATCCACTCTATCCAGGCCTTTCACTATTCGGTAAGTTTCAATGAGGTCCCCTTCATGCTTCTAAACTCCAGTGAGTACAGGCACGGTGCCTTCAAACACTCAACAGATCAAATTGTTTGTCAACATCTCTGAAGAACGTGGACCTGAAAAGTCACTATCCATGTTCTCCAGAGATGCTGCTTGACACCTAGTTACTCTAGCACTCCAGCACCAGCATCTGCAGTTCCTTGTTTCTAAATCAAATTGTTCCTTTTTTTTCCTTTCCAATCCACTGATGAATACAACTACTTACCTTAATAATACCGATAGTTTTTGCATTTCAATGTTGAACATAGCACAGGATCAGGCCCTTTGGCCCACAAAGATTGTATCGAACATGATGCCAAGATAAATAACGTCCTCTGCCTGCATGATCCCTATCCCTCCATTCCCTGCATATCCATGTGGTTTTCTAAAAGTCTCTTTAAAGCCACTATCATATCTGTCTCCACCACCACGCTTCGCTGCTAGTTCCTGGCACACAGCACTCTTTGAGTAGAAAACATGCCCCGCATATAGTCATAGAGTGATACAGTGTGGAAACAGGCCCTTCGGCCTAACATGCCCACACTGGCCAACATGTCCCAGGTACCCTAGTTCCACCTGCCTGCGCTTGGTCCATATCAATCTAAACATGTCCTCACCATGTACCTGTCTAACTGTTTCTGAAATGTTGGGATAGTCCCAGCCTCAACTACCTCCTCTGACAGCTTGTTCCATACACCCACAACCCTTTGTGTGAAAAAATTACCCCAGATTCCTATTAAATCTTTTCCCCTTCACCTTAAACCCACGTCCTCTGGTCCTCAATTCCCCCTATTCTTGTGCATCTACCCAATCTATTCCTCTCATGATCATATACACCTCTATAAGATCACCCCTCATCCTCCTGCACTCCAAGGAATAGAGACCACGCCTACTCAACCTCTCCATATAGCTCAGACCCCCTAGTCCTGGCAACATCCTCGTAAATCTTCTCTGAACCCTTTCAAGCTTGACAATATCTTTCCTATAACATGGTGACCAGAACTGAACACAATACTCTAAACGCGGTCACACCAATGTCCTCCCAACTTCTATACTCATCTTTCCCTCTCCCACCTTAAAGCTGTGGTCTAGGAAAAAGGTTCAGACTGTCTACCCCATCTATACCTTTCATAAAGTTATAAACTTCTATCAGTTGGCCTCTCAGCCTCCGAATCTCCAGAGAAAATGATTCAAGTTCTTTATAGCTAATACCTTCTAATCCAAGCAACATTCTGGTAAACCTCCTCTGCATCCTCTCCACACCCTCTACATCCTTCCTGTTATGGATAAACCAGAACTGCACACATTGCTCCAAATGTGGACTAACCAAAGTCCTATAAAACTGCTAAACATGATTTTCGGACTCTTAAACACAATGTCCCAATGATTGAAGGTAAACATACCGTATGCCTTTTTACCACACCATCTACTTGTTTTGTCATTTTCACCGAGCTGCTTGCCATTAACTGTATACTTTCCTCTTATAGTTGACCTTCAAGATGCAACATCTCATAATTGCTCAGATTAAACTCCAACTGCCATTTCTCTGTCCATATCTGTAACTGACCTCCATCCTTCTACTTTCTTTGACACCCTTCTTTACTGTCCGCAACCATCAATTTTTGTGTCGTCTTTAAACTTTACTAAACAACCCATTTTCATGTTTTTGTCCAAGTTTTCTCTATATATCACAACCAATAGAGGTCCCAGCACAGATCCCTGTGGAACTCCACTGAACACAGATCTCCAGCCAGAGTAACACCCTTCCGTCGCTATCCTCTGTCTTGTATGAAAAAGCCAGTTCTACACCGAAGCTACCAAATCACCATTAATCCCTTGTCAAGAGAAGAGTGTTTTCTTGTCACATGTCCCAAAGAGAACAATTAAATTCTTACTTGCAGCAGCACAACGGAACATGTAAGCGTAGTACTATGTAAACAATATAATAAACAAAAGCATTCAGTATAAATATACATATATACACACACACAGATACAACAAAATATATAAAATGAGGGTGTGGGCATTCACCCCGGGGGAGGGGAGGGGTGGGGGGTGGGGGAGGGGTGTGAGACAGGAGGGTGGTTGGGAGGTTTGGGTGGGTGGGGCCAATGAGAGTTCGCCTTCCCCGATCAGCCCTCCGCACTCCCTGCCTTGTGCCAAAACACCAGGATCCTGGAACCAAAATGCAACCAGAACTTGATGAGCAGCCCCTTCATATATTGGTAGAGGGGCAGTAACCTCGTTATCGTTGGCAATGTCCCATAATGATGTCATTGTGGCAGTTGGCGGCCAGCTTGAGAGCCCACTGTGATTGGTGCACTGTGAAAGGCATTGTGACATCATCACTGTGAGAAGGCTGGAACTGCCTGTGAGAGGGGAGTTTTGGCAGTTTTTACAATTTCAACGATGAATAACTTCAGAAATATAGGTGGAAATGCGACGGGAAGATGGTTATCGTCTCCTGGGGAAAAATGTGAGTAGGATGTGTGAAAATGGGAAAGCTGTGGCCTAGAGTTTGGACGAAGATAGGAATGAACCAGATTGGCGCACACACATACACACAAACAAAGAAGACAAAGACTTTTAGTTATATAGATATATATATATATATATATATACACCCACACACATAAAATGAAATATGTATAACATATATACATGAAAACAAACACAGTAATAGTACAAAAATACAAAACCAGTGCTCTCAATTCTGTGTAGTTCAGAGCTTATTTGGAAGTTGTAGTGTTTAATGGCCTGATGGTTATAGGGAAGTAGCTCTTCCTGAACCTGGACGTTACAGTTTTCAGGCTCCTAAACCCCAATGCCAGCAGTGAAATGAGATTGTGGTCAAGGTGGAGAGGGTCGCTGATGATGCTGGCTGCCATTTTTTGCATCCTAATCTTCCGCATCAGCCTACCTTGAGGGACCTTGTCAAATGCCTTACTAAAACCCATGTAGACAACATCCATTACCCAAGGTGTTACAAATTTGAAAACCTCTTATGACTTTATTTGACCTCACATAAATATGTGATCATTGGCCTAAACATCATCTCAGATAAGTCAAGGTAAAAGACATCTCAAAATATTTATTCTTTGCAACAGGAGTCCAACGTAACAACATTGCAATTTCTTTTCACTCTTGTTGATATCTTAATCAACTTAGGTACAGTTCAGAGCATGAAATGCTTGTTAATAATTTTAACTTTTGAATGCCTCAATTATGTATCTCTAAAATAAATTCAACTAAATAAATTTGTTCAGAAAGAGCAAAAATTTATGGATTCATATTCATACAGTGTGGAAACATTCCCTCAGCCCAACTTGCCCGCACCGCCCATCATGCCCCGTCTACACTGGTCCCACCTGCCTGCGTTTGGCCCATATCCCTCCACACCTATCCTATCCTTGTACCTGACTAAACGTTTCTTACACATTGCGATAATACTGTATCTGCCTGAACTACCTCCCCCTGGCAGCTCATTCCATTCACCCATACACCCTTTATGTAAAAAATGTACCCCTCAGGTTCTTATTAAATCTTGCCCTGCCCTGTAAATTGTTCCTAGTGTGCAGACCAGCGACCCTCATACATTACCACTATCCTACACGCTAGGGACTATTTATATATTTTTTATCAAAGCCAATTAACCTACAAACCTGTAGGTCTCTGGTGTGGGAGAAAACCGGAGCATCCGGAGAAAACCCATGCAGTCACAGGGAGAACGTGCAAACTCCCTACAGACAGCACCTGTAGTCAGGATCAAACCCGCTGTGAGGCAGTGACTCTACCGCTGCTCCACTGTGACACCCACTAGCTCTGGATGATTTGGAAGAAAGTTATTCATAGCCTGAGAGTTTTGTGGCTTTTGTTCTTTGATCGTACCATGAGTAGAAACATAAAGTTTCTCTGACCCTTTAAGACATTATCAACTGATGTACTATTTAACTAAATCATAGCTATTTTCATTGTCTAGTGCAGTCAAGATGCAAGGTATTGTGCAGTACTTAGGACTAGGTGAGTCAGAACGTAAAGTGCACCATGCTTCATTAAACCACGAAAGATCATCATTTTATCAATAACATTTTCGCATCTCAAAACACAATTGCAAAAATCATCCTTAAAAAATCTTACTGGGAATAACAGAGATAATTCCCTTGTAACTTTGATAGTCTTCCTCACTGTAGAATACATGATATATGTTACACTACAAAAAGGCACAAAGTGCTGGAGTACCTCAATGGGTCAGACAGCATCTCTGGGGACCATGGCATTTCGATTTCGGAATGAAGGAGGGTCCCGACCTGAAATGTCATCCATAGATACTAAAGATCCTATAGCAAGCAACATAGATCACCCGATGAAAAAGACGTAGTACGGTCATGGGCAGATTCATGGCAAATTTTCGGCCCCATTTCCGTAGCCGGCTTCCGTCTCCGCACCAAAGATCCCAAGATAATTAGTGCGGAGACGGAAGCCGGTTACGGAAACATCCTCATAAAAATAAAAGATCTTTGTTAAAAACCTTCTCCTCATTTTCAGAATTATAATTTATTAACACAAACAACGTTGATTACACTGCGAGTCGGGTCGGGTCAGGTTACTGAAATGGATGAAAAAAAGGCCCTTGTTCCGCTCCGTTGCGTACTACGCATCAGCCCATTGCATTTAGAAGGAGTGGTCTATCTTGCTCCGCTATAGGAAGTTTGATAGATACTGCCTGACCCACTGAGTTACTCCAGCAATTTGTGTCCCTTTTTTTGGTAAACCAGCATCTGCAGTTCCTTATTTCAATTTGTTACACTCAAACCATTGTGCAATTTCATGCAATTAACTCAAGCTGCCTTGTGGTCCATGTGAGATATACATAAATTTAAAATGCATTTATTTTTTAATTTGTCATGGTTGTGACATGCTCAAGAGATATTAAAAGGATAACAAAAATCATTTGATGGCATTATTTATTTTTCCTGACTCATTTGAGTAACAACTCTATCGAAAACATGTAACATGCATTGTTTCGTTGGTGTTTTTTTAAATTAATGCTGTAATCATTCAGTTTAAATTTGCACAATTTCACTTTTAACTGGAAATTTTGCATAGAACATTGTAAATAGTCACATTCTGATAATGTACAGCTAAGGAGGAGATGGCGTTTGGAGTAAGATACTGTACTGATGGAGAATTCAAAAGACAGAGAATGTTTGTAAAAATAAAACTAAATAAAACTCTAAAATAAAGCTATTAATACTTCAAGAACCAGGGTCTAGTACTTGAAAGCATCCATACTTTGTAAGTAGTTTTTCTGTTGCTGGTTATAAAAGCTTTAACAGTGTGGATGTGTTCCAAATTTTCCTGATAAATAAACCTGGTTTCTGCATCTGAGCACAATTTTCCTACTGGTTTAGTTTCAACCAGTTTCCAAACACTTTTACCCTTCATTAAGGCAAAAAACAAGCAACAAATCGGCTACTGGTGTTCCGTCTAATGTCCTTTCTTATCTTGCCTTTTTGCATGATGGCAATTCGGCATTTTTGTCTCCAAGAATTTATAAACTAAACTAAGAAACCAACTCTTTTTGACAATTTTGTTCTTCTGTGGTGTGTTAATACATAACTATTTTTAAGCATTTATAAAGCCATTCACTGTATACAAGGTTTTGTACAATGTAACACTTACCATTTATTTTTGAATGTTTCCAATTTGTTCCCAGCTGTACAATGTGTAACAAATACAATTTGGAAGACAAACTTTGATTATGTTAATGCTGCAAATAAATTAAGAGTTAACCTGATTCTTCTGAAGTTGAATCTTTATTTCCATATTAACTAATTCATCACCAGTTCAATAATTTCTAGGCAATCTGTGGGATTTGAGAATGACTCGCTTAGTTTAGTTTAGTTTAGTTATAGCATGGAACCAGGCCCTTCGGCCCATTGACTACATCACCCGTTCACACTAGTTCTATGTTATCCCATTTACTCCCGGCACACTGGGCGGCAATTTACAGAGGGCCAATTAAAGCTACAAACCCACACGCTTCTGGGATGTGGGAGGAAAGCAGAGCACCCGGAGGATCCCACACGGTCACAGGGAGAACGTGCAGACTCTACACACAGACACAGCACCCGAAGCCAGGATCGAATCCGGGTCTCCGGGGCTGAGAGATAGAAGCTCTACCAGCTGTGCCACCCTAAAGTGTTCATGGGTGTAGCCCATAGGTTTGGTTTAGTTTAGTTTAGTTTATTATTGTCACGTGTACCAAGGTACAGTGAAAAGTATTTTATTGTGTGCTAACCATTCAGTGAAAAGACTATACAAGTTTAGTCAAGCTGTCCACAGTATACAGATACAGGATAACGGGTATAGCGTTTAGGGCAAGATAAAGTCTGATTAAAGATAGTTCAAAGGTTTCCAATGAGGTTCAATGATTCTTTATTGTCACGTATCCAAAGCACAGTGGCATTTTTGCACAACCCAAATGCACTGTTGCTATCATTTTGGTGCCGCTTAAAAAAAAAATAGATGGCAGGTCAGGACCGTCCTCTAGTTGGTGATAGGATGGTTCAGTTGCCTGATAAGAGCTGGGAAGAAAGGGTCCCTGATTCATAAGGTATGCGTTTTCACACTTCTGTACCTCTTGCCTGATTGGAGAGGGGAGGAGTGACCGTGGGTGAGACACGTTCGTGATTATACTATTAGACTGGCCAAAGCAGCCAAGGAGTAACTCATGACTGCTCTTTGTTCGATGTATCAAGGTTAATCAACTAGCAAACTGTGGGGCCCGTTGGGTCACACGAGAGGCCTGGTCCACCAACGCAATATTCCACCACTCACCTGTTCCCCCAAAACAGACGCAGCCCGCACTCTGCTCACTCCGCTCCTTCAGCTTTCAGCCTCACTCAGCGGCTCCCGGCTCGTGGTGGTGGTCGCGGCAGAAGCAGCCCGCACTGACCTCACTCTGTTCACTCTACACTCGCTCACGGCACTCTGCATTCTGCTTACTTCTCACTCTGCTCCTTCAGCTTCATTCTCCTCGCCACCGGTGATTGACAGCGGGTGCCGGAGGGGGCAGTTTTCACAATTTTTAAACATTCATAACCTTGGTAATATTCCACCCATCGGAACAAAACTTGATGCACTTGCAACACAGGAGAATGGCGAGTAAGGTAGCGAAAAAACAGGTATCATTTTTGCGGGAATGTGAAAACAACGCAAACCAGAAGAGGACAAGATGAGAGTTTTAGTTGAGTATAGATAAAGATCTCATCATTTCAAGTTTGGGTTTCTGAGATTTGCTACTTGCTGAGTGTTTCTGTGGGGTATCAAAGCATGCTCACGAGATTCTCGAAGTGTTCCCAAACGTACTATTTTTCAATTTTGAACAAAAAATGTTAGGGAGAAAATAAGTTTCTCCCTAATATTTACAGGTCAGCAGCAGTGATAGTGTTGTTGCGTCACAGCTCCAGAGACAAGTTCGATCCTGACCACAGGTGCTGTCTGTACGGAGTGTGTACGTTCCCCGTGTCCGTGTGGGTTTCACATGCAGTTTTGTCAGTTAATTGGCCTAGGTATGCTGCCAAATTATCCTTGCTGTGCAGGATAGTGCTAGCGTAAGGGATGATTACTGTCGGCCAAAGGGCCCGTTTCAGCACTGCATCTCTAAAGTCTAGTTATTATTGGCTGCATGGTTTAGGGAGTGAGTCACACCCAAGATAAAGGCAGAAAGTAGCTGGGTGATCACAAGGAAAGGGAAATGGTATAAAGGAAGATTGCAGGAATCCCCTGTGGACATTCCCCTAAGAGACAAGTACAGATCCACCACTGATTTTCCAGTACCTAGAGCTTTTGGATTATCCAATTTGCTGACCAACAGAGGTCCCAGCCTCCAACGGTACCAGAACTGTCCACCAAGGCCTTCGAGGTGCCGATATATCTGCCTGAAAACTCAGCCTCAGAAGTCGACTATGGGAACGGATTTGCTGACTACGTCCTCACCCCGGCCACACGGGGCTGACCGTTCGACCAGCAGCGGAAGTCCCAATGAGGTCAAGATCGTTTTCAGGACTTACGGGGGGGGGGGGGGGGGGGGGCGCTCTCTTGTAATTTTGTGATTTCGTCTGGATTCTCAATGTGGCCACGTGGGTTTTCTTTGGGTGAGTTTCCTCCAAAGTTCCAGACGTGGAGGGTCGTAAGTTAATTTGCTTCTGTAAATTGCCACTAGTATGTAAGATGGGATAGCATAAAACAAGTGTAGGGGCAATCGTTGGTCAGCGTGGATGCAGTGGTCCAAAGGATCTCTAAACTAAACATATAAACCAGTTACAGGAAATGGGGCCATCATGGATGGGACATGGCAACTTGGGCCAAAAGTCATGTTTCCACGTTGTTACCCAAGGACATTTCTAAAATAGCTACAAGGGCAGCACAGTGGCGCAGCAGTAGAGTTGCTGCCTTATAGCACCAGAGACCCGGATTCAATCCTGACTGCGAGTGCCGTCTGTACGGAATTTGTACATGCTCCCTGTGACTATGTGAGTTTTCTCCGGGAGTTCCGGTTTCTTCCCACACTACAAAGACGTGCTGATCTGTGGGTTATTTGTCTTTGGTGAACATTGTAAATTGTTCCTCGTTTGTAGGATAGCGTTACAGTGTATGGGTGATTGCTGGTCCTTGCGGACTCAATGAGATGAAGTACTCATTTCCGTGCTGTATCTCTAAACTAAACGAGCTAATTAATTCACCTAATAATGAAGCACCAGTTTCTCTTTACAAAGACACTTGTATAAAAACCGTTGCCACTATTTTTTATTGTATTGCATTGCCAACTGGGAATCCAGCATTAACAAGAAAGTAAAGTCTTTTATTACATGATAAAACGGTATGAAAATGTGAAAAATATATAACTTTTTAAAAAATCGCAAATGGAAATACTAGTTAAATGCAAAATAACGTTTGGTTCACAAAAGAAAATTATTCACATTAGCTTGATTACATCATACATTACAATAGGCCCAAAACCTAAACGTTTGTAATTAAACTATGCAAAATTTCCAAGAGGCACAATCACAAAACCACCAACGTGTAAAGTAATATTTTTGCAAGCTATTAAAGAAATATGTAATTTGGCAAGTGAGAGCATAACAAAGTGTACACATCATAAAATCCAATTTCCTTTTTTATTTTACACAATAAAAAAGAAAAAAAATATACAAAACCACTAGACATTTATGCAGTGTAAGTAGGCTTAGTTTATCTTCTCAGCAATATAAATCACTGGTGTTAATCCACAACAGATCTTTGCATAATGGATGCAATTGTGTGTTCAAATGGACATGGTGCACTGGATAAACTACGAGAAAGAACAAGGAAGCAAGATTAAATAGCAACGTTCATTCTAACTGTGGATCAACTTGTAAATAGCAATACAGATTACAAAATAGCACCCAATAAATTAATCTAGAATTATTGAAGCTGGTAATTCAAACTTTATTTGGCCCACTGAGATCACACTGATCACAGACTACCCGTTCATAGTAGTTCCATGTTATCTCATTTTCTCATTCACTCACTAAAACGTAGGAGCAATTTTAGAGTCCAATTAACCTACAAATACGCATGTCTTTGGAACGTGGGAGGAAACTGAAGCACTCGGAGGAAAGCCGCACGGTCGGAGGGAAAATGTGCAGACTCCACACAGACAGCACCCAGGGTCAAGATCAAACCCAGGTCTCTGGCGTTGAGGCAGCAGCTCTACCAGCTGCACCACTCTTCCGCCACCTCCTTGATGCCTGAAATCAGTCCCACTTTGCACTAATCTTATCAAAATTAAACAGTCATCCCACAATATCTATTTTCATGGGCTGTTATTACGCTTTAGAAACAAAGACACATTAAAGCTCATTATCATTTAGCTACTTACATCATCGTAAGTGAAGTTCACATATCCTTGTTGCAGACTGTCCCTTCGTCTGAAAGCATCTGTAACAAAAGACAACACATTTTACATTCTGAGTAAATTGCTACTGGATACCACTCAAATTCAAAATAACTAATTCAGCATGAACGCTATAAAGAAATGGAAATTGTACGGAAATGTTAATTCCTTAGAGAGGTAAATGTTAGCCAGGAAAGCATTGGGATATATTTAATGAGGCTTGATCACAGGGAAAGAGAGGAAATAAATTAACCAGTGTCTCCCAGGTCCTGCAAGTAAATCAGAGACAACGGCAACATTATGTCAGATGACTTGATTATTTCCAGAATCCTACACAACTTTCACTCAATAAGTTACAAAAGCAAATACTGAATTGCTGAAGTTACAAGTAATGTGCAGCTCAGCCCAACTCATCTGTGCTGACCACATTACAACCAAGCCCGTCCCATTCGCCAGTGTTTGGCCCAAATTCCTCCAATCCGTTCCTATCCATATACATGTCTAAATGTTTTATTTTTAAAGCTGTTATATTATGTCTCAACTACCTCCTCTGGCAGCTCTTTCAATATACCCATCTCCCTCTGCGTGATAAAGTTGCCCGTCAGGTCCAGTTTAAAATTATCCCCTCAAACTAAACCCTCCCCTACTGTGGGGAAAAGACTATGAAGCTTCACCTTGTTTGAGATGAAAATCTGAAACTGGATTATAAACTTTCAACCTGCCTATTAGGTTGGGCAACATCTCTGGATAGAGAACCATAGGCTACCAGCCTACCATTAGAACTTGGCGAAGTTGGAGATGTTAAAAAATAAGATAGCAAAAATGGAAAACCTACAAGATTGTAAGCAGAGATTTCAATTGGCCAAAATAGCCAATAATAAGACAATAAAAGAAACATCAAATGGGGGGGAAACTGAATCATGTCGGAAAAATCACTTTTTTGCATCCTGTAGAAGAAATTTATTAAGCAAAGCAAATATTGTATATAATAAACTGAAAAATGCAAGTATTTGGTAGTATCCTGGGCAAATGGGACTAGCATGAATGGGCCCTATTTCTGTGTTGTATAACTCTACGTAAGGCAGCAGCTCTACTGCTATGCCCCAAATTATGACTATTTTATACTTTAATTCTGGTCTAAATGGGTTCTTTACCATCCACCATCCATCAAAACACACTAATGATGACAATGATGCCAGGTTTATTCAGGCAAAAGGCATTTTAGAAATGCTTTTAGAAAGACACATGGAAGTGCAGAGAATAGAGAGATATGGTGTCATGTTTCGCACAAGCATTGTGGACTGAAAGGCCCGTTCCTGTACTGTACGGTTCTATGTTCTACATAGAATAAATTAGAGAGCATCCAAAAAAGAGCATACCTGTGATTGCCCGCAACTTTACGCAGCAGGCAACATAGTCATCGAAGTAAGTCTTCCCATCTCTGCAGTAGCGCTTAATGATGCCATTTATAACTTGAGCACTCAACCTGTATCCTAGAAATACAAAAAAAAATTGCAAAACAAAACTGTTCCTCGATGACTAACCACAAGATATTTTGTAGAGTCTACAATAAGCCAGAGAGAAATGTGAATCCCACAGAGGCTAACAGCAATTCTAAGCCCCCTTGTTGAGGCACATTTCAGATAACATACCACGATGATGAAAGCAAACTGCAGCATCAGGCTAGCACAGTTTTAATGTTAAATAACTTAATGTCCGCAGTCAATGTTATAATACAGCTAAAAAATCCCCACTGCTGCTGCCTGTATGAATTTGGAGTGCAGATCATTACCTCACTGGCACAGGTTCATATTTCCATGCCACTGGGAAGTCAGCAACAGTATATTTACACAACATGTTATAAATACACCATCTTATTTCTCAGCACTGATTTTGTTTAGAGCCTGCTTTCAAAATCCAAAAGTCATTTTTGAAATATAACACAACCCAATTACCAAACCTAGAAATCGTAGAGAAAATTGTTGATCAGGTTACATTGCATGAAAATCAAATAGCAAAGAAGGGGAAAAAAAGGTAAGAAAGCATTGGTGATTTAACTGAACAGGGAAAGAGCCAAGAGATTCAACACTGAAACAAAAATGATCTGTTCTGTGAAATAATACAACAACAATAATGAAAACTAGAAAATAGAGAATAGGAATTTGCTGGTGCTATGGAGATTCTTCTTCAGGGCTGAGCAGAGGACTCTAGCACAAGCATGATTACATAAAATGGTTGCCTGGATACTGGGAAAGATCAAAATAAAGAGGCAGTGAAAAGGCTGGCATTACATAAAGTAGGAAGACAAGCTCTCCAGACAAAGTGAATTACAAGTTACCTGGTGAACCTAGAGTAGATGGATTTATTGTGGGCAAATGCAATAGTTGGCTTGGACAAGGTGAGGCAACGGGTTTGTGTCTGTGCTGTATGTACAGCATCATGACGATGGAGACAGCTGATAAACAAGATTGTTTTACTTTCAACTCAGAATAACATGGACTGTTTCTAGTTCTCAAAGCATGTTGCTTTAGAGTAAAAATGTACAAATCTTCAGAAGTTAAATCACTTTATTCTTTGTTAATAATTTCCAACATTCTAAGTTTACATTAGCTAGCTTGGGAAAAAAAGTTTGTTTTGTGGCGTATGTTAAAAAAATGAAATTACTCAAGGAAAGTATAAACTAGCTCAATTACCTTATGCTCAACTAAGCACCCTCCATTTATGAAGGGTGACTTCAGACTCATTCTCTTGATTATTCTACTCAGCCGGCAACAATGCTGGTTTTTGGTGAACTGCCAGGGGTCAGAGTTTCAATGTTACAAATTGATTGCCCATGCTGTAATACCCACCGAGCCAGAGAATGTCATCCTGTTGTGTATTTCCTCTTCCATCTATCACTAGTTTACTTTTGTCTGCTGAGATCCACACCCGCCATTGATCACACATTCGCACTAGTTCTATGTTATTCCACTTTCTCATCAACTCCCTATACACTACGGGCAATACACAGGGCCGATGTACCTACAAACCTGTAGGTTTTTGGGATGTGGGAGGAAACCAGAGCACCGGGGAGGAAACTCATGCGGTCACAGGGAGAACAGGCAAACTCCACGCACAGACAGCACAGGAGGTCAGGATTGAACCCAATGCTCTGGTGGAGGCAGCGGCTCTACCAGCTTTAACTCTCTATTAACACATCATACATGTATTTACTCCCTAAACATGTAGGTGCCATGGCATCATGTTACTCTTGTTTCTTTCAAAAATTTTGCTTACACTTTTGTACTAGTTCAATTACTAAATTGATAGTCTTTTAATCGTATTAAAAAGGTTTACAGCATACAAAAAACCTTGGGACAGTTATCCAAGTTTGGTCCCCTTTCCTCACAAATATTAACACAAAAAAGTTAACACATACAGGCAAAAAGCCTTTAATAATTGTTGCCAATTGACTTCAAACAATTTCGGAAAAATAACAATAGAAAGCAGAACAAATAATAGTCACCGAAGTTAAACACTAAAATGTCACTGTCTAAATAGGGCAACGTGACCTGTATCACAGGGCACACATTTAGATCATATCACGGGGGCGCACAATTAGGCCATTCGACCCATTGAGTCTGCTCCACCATTCGATCATGGCTGATCTATTATGGTAGCACAGCTTCAGATAAAAGTATTAAGTACGAGACTAGAGCTTTGGGAAAGGTCGTAATTTTAAAATATCTCATATTGAAATGAAAAAGCACAGAACGACAATTAAATGCATAACGCACAGGTGGACCCAAGTCGCTGAGAGTGTAGGGGGACCTGCAACGCCGATTGCGAAGGGGGATCCGGTGGGGGGTCGCCGAGGACGAAGGGAGAATCTAGTTGGGTGCCGCCAAGAACAAAAGGGGGACTGGGCGATGGCCCACCTGCTGCCAAGGTTTGCCTCTGCGAGTTGATAAAACTGTTCGATTAACTTTTTGGAACTATGTCGACATCAGAAACGTGGCAGTTGAGTACAGCCAACGAATCTGCTGTATGATTTTACTGGGTTGTATGCAAAAACAAAGGTTCTCACTGTACTTTGTACATGTGACAATAAAGAATCATTGAAAGTTAGTCATTGCTAAATTAAGTTAAACTTTATATAAATAAATAAAAATAAACATTATTTTCTGTAAACAATGTTACAGATGTGTGGGATGATTCAAGAATAAGATACATGGACTCGATGGGCCAATGGCCTAATTGTGTGCCATGTGCTATGATCTAAATGTTTACAATGCAGGTCCCATTAGAATTACTTCAACGGATTAAAATTGGGGGATCAATGGGATGGTGACATTGATCTCATTGAAACTTACTGGATAATGAAAGGTCTGGATAGAATGAACGTGGAAAGGTTTTTCCAGTAATGGCAGAGTCTAGAACCAGAGAGCACAGTCTCAGAGTACCTTTAGAATAGAGATGAGGAGGAATTTATTTAGTCTGTGGTATTCATTGCCACAGACAGCTGAGAAAGCCAAGTCATTGGGTATTTTTAAAGCGGAGGTTGAAAGATTCTTGATTAGTAAGGGCGTCTGAGGTTACAGGGAGGAGGCAGGAAAATAGGGTTGAGAGGGAAAGATATATCAGCCATGATTGAATTGTGGACTAGGCTCGATGGGCCAAATGGTCCAATTCTGCACTTATGTCTTAAGGTCTTAGGGACATATTCGGATTGACGTGAAAATAGATGGGAAGAACACATTACACTGGCATTGCTCCTTGACATCCAGATATTGTGGCACCTTCTGAAATCGCTATTCCTGAGAGATCAACCAGTGGAAGTAGCAATCACATTGCTAAGAATAGCCCGGTAAAGCACCAACCAAAGCTATTTTTCTGGGATGTGATTAACATCCACACCAATCTGCAACGGACATGTAGCCTGTTTCGAGGTCACCAACTGGTAAAGATTTAGTTCTTGACATACTGGAAATATTTTAGGACTAAATTATTTAGCAAAATACAATAACTTCTCATTCATCTTTCTATCACCAGGGTGACCAAAATAAAGTATTTCAATAAAGAATGGTATCTGCAACATTTGGTATGTGCAATTTTTCAATTGCACATACCAAAATCTCATGATAAAAGCAGCAAAAGTAGCCTCAATCAATATTTTTGGAATAATAAAATATAGATTACTCAGCATCATGAGTCATGAAGAAAGTTAAAACTAGTTTTAATAAATCCTGAATATCAGCCCAATATTCATAAAAACAATTGTTTCAGACCTTTAGTTCTAACTTTAAGTTTTGTTTTAATAACTAAATTCATATGTCACCATCCATGTTCCACTTCTAAGAAGTACCCAACCCTACTTATTTTTTTAATAGACACAAAAGCTGGAGTAACTCAGCGAGTCAGGCAGCATCTCTGGGAAAAGTTTGTTTAAAAGTTTGAAAAATGATATATTTTTTTAATTCAAATATATTTACAAGTACAAAAATCTTGCTCAGTTAGTTATGTTATGTGACCATCCTGGCCACACACGCATTTCACCATTGCCATTGGGAAGGTACAGGAACCTGAAAACTGTAACATCCAGATGCAGGAACAGCTTCTTCCCTACAGCCATCAGGCTATTAAACGCGACAACAAATAAGCTTATTAATTGAGTATGTGTGCATGTGTATAGACACACTTAACCTTTTCCATCTCCCATTATGTACTATGTTTACATATTTTGTTGTGCTGCCACAAGTAATAATTTCATTGTCCTATCTGGGACTTATGACAATAAAACACTCTTGACCTTGGACTTATTTGCAGGATAGCAAGGATGACATTTTATTTGTTACCACTTTAACAAAACAGTTGAAAGAGTAAAGAAAAGGACTATAGTAAATTATCCAATATTTCCACAATGTAATATCAACATAGTCATGACCTAATATATTCTTTACACATTTACAGTCCCGTTATACTGCTGCAAGTAAGAACCTCGTTGATCCATTTTCAGTACATGACTATTAAACATGTTTCAGCTTACCCATTGATGTGATGGCCTGGCCGAGTTCAAGAGGTTCTACAGTCCCACTTCTGTCCTGATCATACATCATGAAGTTCTGTTTCCATCCATTAAGTGCTGCCCATAGTTCTTTAAATTCATTAAAGCCCATTTTCCCAGTCATATCTCTCTGAAAAGCTCGAGTCAAGAATTGTGTGGGTTGTTGATAAAAATAAACATTTAGCTGAGATGTAACACAAGTAGTTCAAAAATAATTTACAGTATTTCAACGCCTTTGCAGTATTACAGAACAGCACACATGAACAGGCCCTTTGGCCCATAATGTTTCTGTCATGCAAGACCAACTCTTATCTGCCTGCACATAATCCACATTGCCTGCACAAAATCCATATCCCTCCATTTCCTGTATATCCATGTGCCTATCCAAAAGTCTCTTAAATGTCACTATCATATCTGCCTCCACCACTACCCCCAAAGTGCATTCCAGGCACTCACCAAACTTTGTGTACAAATTATTTCCCCATGCATCTGCTTTAAACTTTCTCATTTTAAAGCTATGCCGTCTAGTATTGGAATTTTCCATCCTGGGAAATAGGTTTTTGACTGCCTGAACTATCTATGCCTCTCATAACTTTACACTCTCAGCATTCCAGGGAAAACAATCCAAGTCTGTCTAACCTCTCCCTCTAGCTAATACCCCCTACTTCAGGGATCATCCTGGCAACCCTCCTTTCTCTTCACCTTTTCTAAAGCCTTCCCACCATTCCTGTAATGGGGGTGACCAGAACTATATGCAATACTCCAAATGTGGCCTAACTAAATAACTATGAATCTGCATCATGACTTCCTGGCTCTTGTACTCAATGCCCCGACCAATGAAGGCAAGCATACCAGATGCCACCTTCACCACTACTCATATGCATTAATATCCCAAAGTGCAATTAACAAAAGTGCATCAAAATTTTTTTAAACAGTTAACATAACCAATGTTGTGGACAAGCATTTGCCATCTCCCATTATGAATTTGAGTGCTGAAAATATGATCCTAAAGTAAATTTAAAGAGCAGCAGGTGATCGATGGTCGGCGTGGACTCGATGGGTCAAAGGACTTGTTTCTACGCTATATCTCTAAACTAAAGTAAACCGCTGTTTCAATCTCATTTTTGTTTTAGAGTACCTAGTTTCACAAATGTAACCTTCGTTTTAATCAGATAAAGCTAAAAACTGGACATAGATTATACGTGCCCAATAGTGACTATTATGTTGTACCAATACATTGAAAGATTAAGGATACATCCAACATGGCTATCATGATTCTGCAGGTCTCCAAACTAAAAGCTGTAAAGCAAAAATATATAAATTAATGCCAAATAAAACACGAATAATAAGATCACTTGGCTGCAATGAATTGAAAAATTCAAGCATGGAAGATATTTCAAATAAATGTTATTTCTTTTCAATTAAATGACAAGCCATTTCTAACATAATTGTAAAAACGGTAGATACACCCCTGCAAACTTGCTCATTCACATTAAAAGAAAAATAATTGTACTAGCACAGTGCCCTTCACAACTGCAAGGCTACAACCCTTTAAGTTCCTCCTTGTTAATTATTTTACATCCTCAATCATTCTTCAGTGATGACAATACATTTCCTTCATACTACATTAAAGTATCATCATAATCAGGATGACACAAGGACTAAAAGCAGGAGTACAACATCTTAGCCGAGATCAAGTCGTAGAAGAATCACAGACAATGCAATCAGCCTGACTGGCTGCTAAAATTATAAAGTTTCGAGGCTTTATTATCCAGGCATGATATTCACCTTCAGAAAAAAAGTAGGAAGTATTGCCCGGAGGTCCAGAAGGCCAGTTGCCCCCCATCCCCCCCACTTCCCGTTGGGGGTTCAGGGGCTTCTGCATTTTCAATAAATTGAAAGTGATTCCCAAGCTTTCTGCTGGTAGTTTACGACAGAAGCTTAGAATTTTTTTAATACATAACTAGTAAAATAACCCCCAAAAGATAAATATGTCATGAAATAAATGACTTCATACAGCTAAAATAAATCTTTACAAAAAATGTTACCTGAAATGTCTCTTTGCCTAGCAGTGTGTGCAAACAGTACAGAAAAGGCGATTTTTGGTGCAGCCATCTTCTGCTTCAGTAAGGGAAGCTAGTCGGTGATTGGCTGCAATGCCCCTCGGAGACTGCGTCTGATTGGCCACTGAGTGACCAACGCATTTTGTGATTGGACGCAACGCCCTTGGAGCCAGCGGCCTATTGGACGGCAGGAGACCGATTTGTTAATTGGACGGGAATTTTAAGATAAGCTGGTCGGTGATGGGATGAAACGCCCTTGGAGACAGTGGCTGAAGCGGATTTTAAGGGAATCGGTTGATTGGCCGTCAAATAATCGGGCACAAAAAATTGAAAAACAGGAAACCAAAAATATCAGAATTCCGATTTAAATCAGGAGTATATTATGCCTGATTATCATGGGGGGGGGGAAAAAAAGCAAATTTAGTTCAATTCCAACAATAAATATTTTCACCTACTCTTCTCTCCGACTCCCCTACAACTTAATTGAGTTTATCCAGTTCAAAATAGAACAAAGAAAGCAGGAAGGTTTTAAAACAATGCTGAATTTTTTGCCATTTGAAAGCAAGTACATATGTAGTTTAGACACAAAATGCTGGAGGAACTCAGCAAGTCAGGCAGCATCTCTGGAGAAAAAATGAATAGGCAACATTTTGCCAGAGATGCTGCCTGACCCGCTGAGTTACTCCAGCATTTTGTGGTTTATCTTTGGTGTAAACCAGCATCTGCAGTTCCATACCAATACACAAATAAGCTTAGTTCATTTCCTATTTCTTCACATTGCTAAATAAAACATTGAAACAGTGGCAGTGCTCATTACCGGCTCCAAGGACCATACATTCAAAGTGTTCAAGTGTACAATTAAAGCTGTGCGCTGCACAGGCGGGGAAATTCCTTACGTTTGTAGGTGCCGTGTATCCCCGACTGAGTTAAGCATCGCTGCAATTCCTCAGCATCCACCTCACCGTCCTGCAAAATAAATGTACTTAGAGTCCTTTATAAATTAAAAAGTAGATATCTTCATGTTGGAAACACAAATATCCAGTTTTAGGTTTTATCAAAATATCTATGATAGAGCATAAAGTCAAACGTGTTTAGTATACCAGGTTAAGGAGAGCAGGACAAAAGAGGAAATGGACAAAGCTCAGCAGAGCCGATGACGCAGTTGTCCATACAAGGATATTAAAAAAAGTGGGCAGGAAACAAAACTCAACTGTTTCAACAGTTTAAAAAGCTGCTATACTGGAATAGATGAGAAAAACAAAGCAGAATCGCCTTCCTTATCTGTCTATCTTGTGAATTTCAACGGCTAACTATTGTTGACGCATTGAAAATCTATGCAGTTTGGGTGGGACTTCAAATAAAATTCTAACAACGCAATGGCTGGTGAATTTAGTTAGCATCTTTCAGGAACAACCTTCATTTAGATAGTGTCTAATGCCCAAGGGTACTGGTTTTCATTTGAAGTACTATAAAGGATATTACAAACATACATTGAAAATAGGTGCAAAAGTAGGCCATTTGGCCCTTTCGAGTCAGCACCGCCTTTCAATGCGACCATCGCTGATCATCTACAATCAGTACACTGTTCCTGCTTTTTCCCCATATCCCTTGATTCCGTTAGCCCTAAGAGCTAAATCTAACTCTCTCTTGAAAACATCCAGTGAATTAGCCTCCACTGCCTTGTGTGGCAGAGAATAGCACATGGCACACAATTAAGCCATTGCCCATCGAGTCCGTGTATCTTATTCTTGAATCATCTCACACATCTAGCCTGTCCAATCCCGTACCAATGTTATATGTTTCTATAAGATCCACTCGCATCCTTCTAAATTCCAGTGAATACATATAACCATATAACAATTACAGCACGGAAACAGGCCTTCTCGGCCCTTCCAGTCCGGGCCGACCATTTATTTTCCCCTAGTCCCATCTACCTGCACTCAGACCATACCCCTCCATTCCCTTCCCGTCCATATACCTATCCACTTTACTTTTAAATGTTAAAATCGATCCTGCCTCCACCATTTCTGCTGGAAGATCATTCCACACAGCTACCACTCTCTGAGTAAAGAAGTTCCCCCTCATGTTACACCTAAACGTCTGTCCCTTAATTCTCATGTCACGCCCTTGTTTGAATCTTCCAAACCCTCAATGGGAAAAGTTTATCCACGTCAACTCTGTCTATCCCTTTCGTCATTTTAAAGGCCTCAATCAAGTCCCCCCTTAACCTTATGCGCTCCAAAGAATAAAGACCTAACTTGTTCAACCTTTCTCTGTAACAAGCCCAGTCAATCCATTCTTTCATCATATGTTAGTCCTGCAATCCCGGGAATTAACCTGGTGAATCTACGCTGCACTCCCTCAGTAGCAATAATGTCCATCCTCAAATTAGGAAATCAAAACTGCACACAATACCCCAGGTGTACTTTCACCAGGGCCCTGTACAACTACAGTAGGACCTCTTTGCTCCTAAACTGAAAACCTTTCGCCATGAAGGCCAACATGCCAGTAGCTTCTTCACTGCCTGCTGTACGTGCATGCTTACTTTCACCGACTGATGTACAAGGACATCCAGGTTCGTTGCACCACAACTTTTCCTAATTTGACACCATTCAGATAATAATCTGCCTTCATGTTCTTGCCACCAAAGTGGATAACCTCACATTTATCCACATTATACTGCATCTGCCATGCATCTGCCCACTCACCCAACTTATCCAAGTCACACTGCAGCCTTTTAGCACCCTCCTCGCAGCTTACTCTGCCACCCAGCTTTGTGTCATCCGCAAACTGGGAGATGTTTTTATGTCATTCACAAACCTGGAAATGTTTTTGTGTCGTCCGCAAACTTGGAGATGTTATATATTAGGATATATGGCCAAATGTCTGATTAAAGGGGTATGTTACACAACAAAATACAAAGTGCTGGAGCACTTCAGCAAGTCAGACAGCATAGAACCATAGAAATTAGGTGCAGGAGTAGGCCATTCGGGCCCTTCGAGCCTGCACCGCCATTCAATATGATCATCCAACTCAGTATCCCGTACCTGCCTTCTCTGCATACCCTCTGATCCCCTTAGCCACATTTAACTCCCTCTTAAATATAGCCAATGAACTGGCCTCAACTACCCTCTGTGGCAGAGAGTTCCAGAGCCCCACCACTCTCTGTGTGAAAAACGTCCTTCTCATCTCGGTCCTAAAGGATTTCCCCCTTGTCCTTAAGCTGTGACTCCCTGTCCTGGACCTCCCCAACATCGGGAACAATCTTCCTGCATCTAGCCTGTCCAACCTCTTAAGAATTTTGTAAGTTTCTATAAGATCCCCTCTCAATCTCCTAAATTCTAGAGAGTATAAACCGAGTCTATCCAGTCTTTCTTCATAAGACAGTCCTGACATCCCAGGAATCAGTCTGCCTGATCCACTAAGTTACTCCATCATTGTTTTGCTCAGGATTCCAGCCTCTGCAGTTCCTTGTGTCTTCATATTAAGTAATTAAGTATAAAGTTACTGGTATTAAGTAACAGAGAGAAGAAAAAACAGCAAGCAGAAGAGAGGCAGGAAGTAAATAAAGTTAAGTAGAATTTATTGTAACTAATTCAACTCCCCATAGTACAATCAAAAGAGCTAAAAATTCAAACCTAATGTATTAATATGCCACAAGTTAAGAAAATATCACAGTGTTAGTTTTTAAAATATATACACGTGGAGTTCCCAATAATGAGAACATTTATTAATTAAGCAAATATCAAGTTGCCGCTTTAGACAGTAAAGACTGGAGATGGAAAATACATACTCATTGACAACAGGTTTTAAAGTTTGTTTACTTTGCGGTGAAGTTCATCTGTGGACATTTTTGCACCACTTCCAAAAATATGGTGTGAATATCAGGCCATTATAAGAGTTAATCATAAAATGTACACTGGGGGATACAACAATTTTGCTAGTTTTGCAACCATGTTTCAGCCTCAAGAACACAATGTCAGATAAAGATAGGCTCAATGGAGTGAAAAGCCAAAAACATAATGTTGCTGTTTTAAACTGAAATGCAGTCCTTTTACACAGATATGAGCTTCTTTGGGGTTTCCAATTTTAACAATGCCTCATAAAGTAGCATTAGATTGCTAATAATGAGCATCAAAACTGTTTTTCCCAAAAGTGCAGAATTAAAAGGTCCCAAAATGGAAAAAGGTTACTTTAGTTTAGTTTATTACTGTCACGTGTACCGAGGTACAGTGAAAAGCTATACATGACTATAATCAGGCTGTCCACAGTGTACAGATAAAAGGTACAACATTTTGCGCACCATAGAGTCCAATAAAGGTTGATTAAAGATAATTCATGGACAAAAATGCTGGAGAAACTCTGCGGGTGAGGCGGCATCTATGGAGTGAAAGAATAGCTGACGTTTCGGGTCGAGACCATTCTTCAGGCTGACATGCGGGATGGGGGGGGCGGAAAGAAGAACGGAAGAGGCGGAGGTAGTGGGCTGTGAGAGAGCTGGGAAGGGGAGGTGAAGGAGGGAGAAAGAATGAGGACATCTGCACCCAGGATGAGGTGTTCCATACCAGGGCATTGGAGATGTCCTCATTCTTCAGGGAACTGGGGTTCCCCTCTTCGACTGTAGATAAGGCTCTCACCAGGGTCGCTTCTATATCCCGTAGCTCCGCTCTCATTCCACATCCCCCCACTCGTAACAAGGACAGAGTACCCCCATTTTCCACCCTACAAGCCGTCACATATAACAGATAATCCTCTGGCATTTTCGCCACCTCCAACGGGATCCCACCACTGGCCACATCTTCCCATCTCCTCCCCTTTCAGCTTTCCACAGGGACCGCTCCCTCCATAACTCCTTGGTCGATTCGTCCCTTCCCACCCAAACCACCCCCTCCCCCGTTACTCTCCCTTGCAACCGCAGGAAATGATACACTTGTCGCTTTACCTCCCCCCTCGACTCCATCCAAAGACCCAAGCAGTCTTTCCAGGTGAAGCAGAGGTTCACCTGCACCTCCTCCAACATCTATTGTATCCGCTGCTCTTGGTGTCAACTGCTCTACATCGGTGAGACCAAGCGCAGGCTTGGTGATTGCTTCGCCCAACATCTCCACACAGTTCGCATTAACCAGCCTGATCTCCTGGTGGCTCAGCACTTCAACTCCCCCTCCCATTCCAAATCCAACCTTTCTGTCGTGGGCCTCCTCCAAGGCCAGAGTGGGTAGTTTACACCGCAGCGGTATGAACATTGACTTCTCCAATTTCAGACTGTCCTTGCTTTCTCCCTCCTTCCCATCCCCTTCCCAGCTCTCCCACAGCCCACTGTCTCCGCCTCTTCCTTTCTACTTCCTGCCCCCCCCACCCCAGTCTGAAGAAGGGTCTCGACCCGAAACATAACCTATTCCTTCGCTCCATAGATGCTGCCTCACCCGCTGAGTTTCTCCAGCATTTTTGTCTACCTTCGATCTTTCCAGCATCTGCAGTTCTTCCTTAAAGATAATTCAAAGGTCTTCAATAAGGAAGATGGGAGATCGGGAGCGAACTCCAGCTGATTGGAGAGGTGAGAAGAGGGAATAGCCGGGGTGAGAATGGTCCTTGATTATGCTGGAGGCCTTGCCAAGGCATCATGAACTGTAGATGGAGTCAATGGAAGGGAGGTTGGTTTGCATGATGGCCTGGGCTACTCTACATCCACAACTCTCTTGTACAAATAGTTGTACTATAATGCACTTTTCCTCCCAAGGTGAATTAGATATAACACAATCGATTAATAAGTGAACACTCTTGATATTATGCAGGCCTAATTAGTCACATGTCCTCCAAAATCTCCCTTACGACAAGACAACAAAAAACTCTTTTGTTCAATAACCTTCACAACCAATTTCTTGCAGGAACAGTGTAGCAAATTGCTCGTTTAAACAAAATGTTGGGCCTGTTTCCGTGCTGCATCTCCAAATAAAACTAACAATCTAGCACACATTTCATTAACTTGGATTTTAAAAAAGACCCTTAGTTTTGAAAATCCTGTTGGGAAAAATAACTTATTACTAGTCTGAAACTGTGTAGTTCCTCACCCCCTTCCCATCATTGACACAATTCTGGTACTATAATACGATTTTCTATAACATTGGATTTCTTAGGAAATCATATTATAACAGAACAACTTGTAATCTAATCAATATTGAATTGTTCAATTAACAGCACCAAGAGAAACTTGTTGAATCAAACCATAACAATTAAATAAGCATTTATTACAATGTAGCTGGTTTCAGGCAATTTTAACCAACATTCAATTCCCACCTGGAAACCACAACACAGAATACTTACTTGTCCAGCGATTGCAGTGAAGTAACTCCACATTGGGTCAACTGACGCAGCAGGATAGCCAGAGTATGCAGAGTAAGTCTGATATGCGCCTGGAGCAGCATGCATCGGCCCACCAGGCCCTGCCATACCAGTCATATGTCCACTAAAACCTCCATACTGACAAGACAGAACACAATCAGTTTTAATAGACACAAAGTTTATGGCATTTGTTTCAAAAATAAGCTCAATATTGTCAAATGACATTCACGAACCTGCGTGTAACAAATTGTTTGTTTAAACAATATTTCCCATGTAGCCACTTCAAATAGTCTCATACAGAAAAAAAATGTTTAAGCAACCCACACCTTTCTCTAAACTAGTAGGTTTGCTCTTTACTGATCAAATAAAAGCACCTCACCGCTGCATTAGGCACTTCTGATGTAATCTTTGATTGGGACTGAAAGGTCCCAATTTAATTCAACAGAAATGTTTGTAACGGACAACGTACTCACGGGAGAAATTCAAGTTACCAGGAATTACTAGCACAAAATTCTAAAAGATGGATCCTATTTGGCCAATCTTAGAATGTTTTGAAGAAATAATTTTTTTTTTAATATAAAAAATGTATAATCACAAATTTTAAAATATTTATTTGATGTAGCCTACAATCGACGTACAATTAGGACAATCAGATATAGAATCGAAGAGGTACATCCACGTTAATGGTCATGAAGGAATCAAGTAGGAGGGATAATATTACAGGCTTTACAGCTGAAGTAGCTACATCCACCAGAATGGTGCACATGGGCCTGATTGACTTTCTTAGGACTATAGAACTAGGAAAGGATACAGAGACGAAAAGATTTGGGATCAAGGATTAATAATTTTAACATGAAGATACAAGCAGGAGAGTTCATTTAGGATAGAAACAGCAGCAGTTGGGTGTGTTTGCAGATTTAGAGTAGAGACAGAAGTTTGGAAATCACTTTGGGAGGTGGTGGGAGGGACTGCAGGTGATAAACCAGGAGAAAATTGAATGTTTTGTTCTGTAAGTTAACAAAAAAGCATGGATGAGGATTTTGCCAACAGATAAAATGATAATTACAGTCAGTAATACACATGCTGAAAAACTGAGTACCCGGTACAGATTCTTGGGACCACATCCTGCCAATCCCACCTATGTTTTGACTCTTACCCACTTACGAAGCCACATCTCAAGGTTATCTGTGCTCTTTCAGTTTACTAATAATTGATCATACACAATCTGGCGGGAACATTATATAGACAAATTTTAAGACATTCCTTATCCACTGTTCTAGGAACTGCCTCAAAAAATAAACCAACTAGTTTAGTCAACATGTTCCTCAATTCCGAGTAAAGAATGCTTGTCCAATTAAACGGTGGGTTCCTTACAATTGATGCTGAATCAACATGTCAGTGGTTACCAGCTTTTTTATATCCCCTTTAAAAATAATGGAGTGATATTTGAAAATTTCCAATCCAAAATGAGTCTAAAGAGCTTTGCAAAATTATGACTAATATATCTGCAAGTTCCTTACCTATGTTAAAGCCTGGTGTAGAAACCATCAGGTCCTGGAGATTAAGCTATTGAAAGCTTAAGTCCCAATATTTTGTCCATTACAATTTTTGTTATTTATATTAAATCCACTGAGCTCTCCCCATGACTTATTTTAGGTTCCCTTGTCCGCTGGTATTTAGTCCACTTTCTCCACTGTGAAAACGGATACAAAGTACTCATTTAACAAATCTCCCAACTTTAAAATTATTTATAGTCTTACCTGTATCCTCGTTCAATGGGCCCATAATCCTCATTATATTATGACAAAAAAAGTGGCAAAAACATTTGGCAACTCTGGTAACCTTTATGATTTTTAGAAAAACACATTCTTTCTTACAGTTCATTACTTTCTTTGTTTCTCTGAACTGTTCAAAATTCTGCCTGCAAGGTACCATGGTTTCAAAACATTTTTTTTGCAATCAATCCGATAATTTCTCAGTCTTAAAAATGGCTGCTACAACTTTTGGTGTACAAATTATGTATCCCTCCAGTTGAACAATTTTGAACTCCAAATTTTACATAGAGCAAAGATCAATGAAATAAATAAAAAATACAAGCATTGTGAATGTCAATTTATGGAAATATTAAATCAACATCAAAATGCATTGTTTGGTTGGATTTTGTCATCAGTGGCCAAGCAATTGTGCCTACCAGGGACCTTGAACAGCTGCCACAAAGATCTGCAGTACAGGCTTCTTCTTTGCCAAGGTCAGATGCTGACCGGCAGTGGATTTAAAATCGATGGGGGGGAAAAGCACTGTGTGTTCATGAGTCCTCAGAAAGGAAGTGTTGGATGAAATTATCTATGTGTCCATCTACCAAGAGAAGCAAACTGTCTTCAGACTCACAAACTTTATTAAACCCCTTTAGAAAATATCCACACACCAGTATGCAGCACAAAGTGCTGGAATAACTCAGCGAGACAGGCGGCATCCCTGGAGGACATAGACAAACAATGTTTCGGGTCTGAGGGTCGGTAGAAGGGTCTTGACCAAAACGTCACCTATCCATGTCCTCCAGAGATGCTGCCAGATGTAGAGTTACTCCAGCACTTAGTGTTCCACACAAGATTTCTGCATTTTCTCAAGTCTACCCACTCACCTGTATGTTTTTGCCTAGGTTAATATTGACAGCATATGGTGACTAATAATCCCATGTCATCTCATCCTGTTAAGTCTGACAGACACGAGGTAGATTTCCATACTCATGACAGTTACTGGTTAATTATATGAACATTCTTTGCAGACAGCACAGTACAATACACCCTGTCACATTCAATGGAAACAAATGTGAATCATGAAGAACTAGTTTCTTGATGCCTCTGTAATTATTACGAGTCAGTAATAGGAAGTGCCTTGGGGCATCAAAAGTAACAGATTTCCACTATGTTCCACACACCCAGGTTACCATGCCACAGTTATACTGAGCTCAAGAATCTACCTACAAGTTAGCAGTAAAGTCTCTTCCCCGTGCAGGCAGTCAGGAACCTACACACGCCAAGGTGAAGACAGGGGTTCTTAGTGGGAAGGCTGGGGCTCTTAGTGGGAAGAAGAACCCACTTAAAAACTCTCCGTCAAAGCTTCATTGGGAGATGAAAATCGTCACCTTCCATGCTGCAGTAGATGGGCAATAGTTGAGAGCTTTACATCTTGAATGGCACAATACCATCAAATACTCCCTGGCCATCCAGGTAAATTACTACTATTCTAGTAAGGTTTGTCAGGTAAGAATGATTACAAAACACAACATGGAAACAGGCCCTTTAGCCCACCGACCATCAATCATCCGTTCGCACTAGTTCTGTTATCCCTGTTACTTTCTCATCCACTCCGTGTACACTAGCAGCAATTTATAGAAGCCACTTAACCTACAAGTCTTTAAGATGTGGGGGGAAACGCGCACCCAGAGGAAACCCACGCAGTCACAGGGAGAACATACAAGCTTACACAGACAGCACCTGCGGTCATGACAGAGCCCAGGTCTCTGACGTTGTGAAGCAGCAGCTCTACCAGCTGCGCCACCACGAACATTTTCAAATTGTCTAATTATAAATCCCCTTAATGTTTTCACAAATTGTTGAGGAATTATGTCACATAATTCTCTGGTTTAGCTCACTCTTAAATAGCAAACCGATAAATAATCCCAAGACATGTCAACCTGTTAATTCTGACAGACACGAGTTAAATTTCCACACTCATCTTCTGTCTGTGTGAAGTTTGCACGTTCTCCCTGTGACTGCGTGAGTTTCCTTCCCATATTGCATTGACATTGCAAACACATGAGGGCTTCTAGGTTAATTGGTCTTCTGAATTGCCCCCTGGTGTACAGGGAGTGGAGGCAAAAGTTGGATAGCATAGAACTAGCGTGAACGGGTGATCAAGGGTCGGAATGGACTCAGTGAGCCGAAGGGCACATTTCCACGCTGTGTCTTGCAATCAAAACCAAACATTGGGTGGTTTAATACTTACCCCTCAGTACCCCTTTAAATATTTCCCTCACTTTAAACCCATAGCCTAATTTTAAACCTCCCTACCCTGGAAAAAAGGTTTGGATCGTGCACATGAGTTTACAAACAGAGGTCAACCCTCAACCTCCTTTGCTCCAGGCAAAAAGCAGTCCCATCCTAACCCATTTCTCCTTACAATTCAAGCCCTTAAGCCCCAGCAAAAAAGCAAAAGCCTTTTTTATTAACTTTACTTCCTTAATTGTGTCCATGGCTCTCCTTTGGCAAATAAACTGCCTCGTACGCATATAAACTGTCTCCGTATCATTAAATTATCTTCTGGGCAACTCCCACTGCTCTATGGCAGGTTTAGCCATTAACAAGTTTGCCCTATCTTCCGTGTTTAGCCCACATAGTACATGAATGAGTCTTATTCTAATCTAGGATCTTCTGAGTAGTTTTCACTTCTCCAGTTTAAAATATCTAATGCTTGTAATAATGCAAAATTAAGTCATTTGGCCCATGCCAGCAATCGGATTTGAAGAAGGGATTTGACTCAAAACGTCACCTATTCCTTTTCTCCAGAGATGCTGCCTCTCCCGCTGTTACCGGCATGTTATGTCTATCTCCAGATATTACTAGTCCTATTACCCTCTTATTATCTCACAGCCCAAATATTGTGATGAGTTAGATTATTTTATGGTACTACTGAATTACTGTTTGTGCACTGCTGGAAGATGAATTTAATCCTCATTATCCAATATGAAATCTGATATGGTTCGTTTCAATTCCAAAACACATCACAACAAGAATTACCAACCTTTGTTGACTCGAGCTAGTCTACTTATTAAAACCTACTAAGATGTTCTAAAGTAGGGTGCTTAAATCTCTATCACCAAGTTTAGAAGGTGGGGCTGGGGTGAAATGATACACAAACCCACTGGAATCAAATCACTTCTTTTTCTTAATTTTACCCATCGAGGTTCCATTTTTGCTTATTTCTTACTGGAACATCTCAACGCTTCATGCCCGATCTACCAGTTATCCTATTTTGCACACGTTTCATATTCCTTGCTTGATTCAATTCACATTTAAATGCCTCTTTTACCTGTACAGTCCAAAGCTTTATTTCCCCTGAATAGTTAACTTTCTTCATTTGTCTTAGACCTATTAATATTTATTTTTCACCTTTTTTAACATCCCTGGATATTCTAAATAAATTCAGAAAAAATAAGTAATGTAGCACGGAAACAGGTCCTTTGGCCAAAATTGCCCATGCCGACCAGGCTTTATTGTCAAGCTAGGCCCACTTACCTATGTCTGACCCATATCCCTCTAACCTTTTCTATCCATGTATCTGTGTAGATGTCGTTTAAACATCATCAAATGCCAGACTGTGTGTGACAAAATTGTCACTCAGGTTTTTTTTAAAAATCTTAACCCTCTCACTTTATACCTGTGCCCCCTAGTTATGGATTCCTCTATTGTGCGGAAAAAGGACCGTGAACATTCACCTTATCTATGCCTCTCGTGATTTTGTATATCTATGTGTGGTCACCTCTCAGCCTCCCACACCCTAGGAAGGACAGGCCCAGCTTATCCATTCTATATTCTTACAACTCGAAAAATCTTGCAAGCATTTTTACAAACATCTATTTGTTACATCAGCCATCTTTGATTCCTGTACAATGTCTATTGAAACCAAGCTAACGTACGTTCATCTTTATAAAACTTTACTGAACAAATATTTTCATTTTCTTGGGCAGCAGTACTGATAGCGGAGTTGCAACCTGCACATTCTTCCTGTAACCGTGTGGGTCTCCCCCAGGGGTTCTCCTGTTTCACTAAGGTGTGCGTGCATGTCAGTAGGTTAACTTGTTACTGAAAATTAACTGTACTGTGTAGGCAAGTTGTGAAATCTAGGATAAATTATGTGAATGTGGGCAGAATGAGTCACAGGTATGATTAACGTTGGGAGGTGGGGGGGGGAGTGGAAGGGATTGCTGTGAACCAGCACAGATGGGCCAAAATACCCTCCTATGCCATATAGAAACCAGCCACACCAGGCAAATTGGTCATTGGCTGCCAAAACTCTTCTCTTCCCACCCCCATTGTTAACTTCCTTCAATACTTCTCCAATATATAATTATTTAGAATCACTTCATTAAGTACTCAAATATGCAACCCACATCATAAATTCTTCAGGCCAGAGTCACCACTTCTCCAGAGATGCTGCATGGCCATCTGAGTCACTCCAACACTTTGTAGCTTTTACTCTAGTCTCTTGTGTTCCTACTCCAGAACAAATAATCCCACTCACCCCTCCCCATCCACTGTTGATTCGACTAGGAACCCAAAATCTACAAAATAGGAATAGAATCAGTATGTTTAGAAAATATATTTGTTCAATCAAATGAACCCTGAAACTGTCAGCTATCCACTGCTGCCTTACCAAATGAGTTTGTGACTTTGTGTTAGTGACTAGCTGACTTTGTCTTTTTTTGTAAACCAGAATCTGAAGTTCCTTCTTTCTCAAAAGATTATTGTTCAAACAAATTGAATAGATCTATAATATTACTTGTTCTAAGGAATTGAATGGATATGTAATATTACTTCTAATACATTGAATTGATCTGTTCTATTACTTATTCTAAATAATTGAACGAATCTCTAACAATGCTTGTTCTAACATTGAATTGATTTGTAATAATACTTGTTTAAGGAATTGAAAGGATCTCTAATATTACTTATCCTAAGGAATGGGATGAATTGGTAATATTACTTGTTCTAATGAATCTCTAATATACTTGTTCTAATCCATTGAATGGATCAGTAATATTACTTGTAATGAAATATACATGTTCTAACGTATTGGATGGATATGCAATCATCTTTGTTCTAATGCTACCTGCATTTAACGGTTCTGTAATATTACTTGTTCTAACGCATTGAATGGATGTGCAACGCTACTAGTTCCAAGTAGCTGCTCGCCGTGTAATGGCCACCCCTGGAGCTGGGCAATGCCATGAAATAACTCAGCCGCACGCTCCATTTTACTTGGTGCTGGAGGTTGAAGCCCAACTAAAATGGAGTGCGCTCTCCGCTCGCCGCAGCCCACCCCGCAGCGCACAGGCCCCGCCGCGTTCCCCCGCCCGCCGCGATCCCCCACCCAGCCCCGGCCTCGGGGACTCTCACTGGGCCCGGCGGCGGCGGCGGCCAGCCCGAGGCTGGCGACCGACCGACCGACCGACCGACCGACCGGGGCCTGGTCCGGGATGGCGAGACGATCGCTCCCTCCCTCCCTCAGGCCCAGCCCGGTGAGGCAGGCGCTTCCTCCCTCATGCCCCGGGCCCCGCTCGGCGCTCCCCCTGCCCCGCTCGGCGCTCCCTCAGTCGCGCTCCATGCCCCCATCTGCCTGCCTGCCGGGTGTGCGGGCGGCGGACTCACCCCGCCGTATCCAGGGTACGCCATGGCCGGGTGCGAGTGGCGGACGCCGAGTGTTCACCGTGCGCCCGCTCCCCGCCTGGCGACCTCTCCCATTGGCCCGCTCCCCGCCCGGCCACCGCTCCCATTGGTCCGCTCCCCGCCCGGCCACCGCACCCATTGGCCAGACCGCCGCTTCCCCCGCCCCCATTGGTCCGTTCAATCACACGGCTGCCGCTCCCATTGGCCAAGCGGCACGCTGACGATGCACTGCGGGAGCAACGGGAACCGTTCTCGTCAAAGATCACAGAGCGGGGTTTTGGTTCTCCTTCCCTGCTCTGCTCAGCTCTGCGCTGCGCTGCCCAGCTCGCTGCAATGCGCCGGCACCTACTCGCCCGCAGCTCCGGGCCTTCACTCACAACCAACCAACCAACCAACCAACCATCCATCCATACACACACTAACTCACACACTCACCTCAACCCCCCACTCACTCACTCACCCACACACTCTCACCCTTACCCTCAACAACTTTTGTTTTGACTCCTCCCATTTCCTCCAAATCCAAGGCCTAGCTATGGGCCGCAGCTATGCCTGCCTCTTTGGAGCAAAATGTCACACTCACACACTCCGCACACATTCACCCACACACACCCACTCACTCACACCCACTCCACACCCACTCGCCCTCTACACACACTCGCCCACTCACCCGCGCACACTCACCCACACACACACTAATACTAACACTCACCCACACACTCTCACCCACCCACACATGCACACACACCCCCATACACACCCACACTCACCCTTACCCTCAACACATTTCCTTTGACTCCTCCCATTTCCTCCAAATCCAAGGCGTAGCTATGGACATGCCTGCCTGCCTGCCTCTTTGTAGTGAAATATCACCCACACACACTCACTCATACTCACACATACATTCACTCACCCACACATTCACTCACCCACACATTCACTCACTCACTCACCCACACACACTCACTCACACACACACCCACACTCACCAACACTCACCCACACACACACTCTATACTCATGATTGCGCAAACGGACATAGACCAAAATGGTGCCAGCAGAATAACCTGGCTCTCAACACCAGCAAAACCAAGGACTAATTGTGGACTTTGGAAGGGGTAGGATGAGGACCCACTGTCCCATTTATATCAACGGGTCGATGGTGGAAAGGGTCAAGAACTTAAAATTCCTGGGCGTGCATATTTCAGAAGATCTCTCATGGTCCCAGAACACTGATGCAATCTTAAATAAAGCATATCAGCGCCTCTACTTCCTGAGAAGATTACAGAGAGTCGGTATGTCAAGGAGGACTCTCTTGAACGTCTATAGGTGCACAGTAGAGAGCATGCTGACCGGTTGCTTGTGGCTTGGTACGGCAACCTGAGCGTCCAGGAGTAGAAAAGGCTGCAAAAAGTTGTAACCGCTGCCCACTCCATCATCGGCTCTGACCTCCCTACCATCGAGGGGATCTATCGCAGTCGTTGCCTCAAAAAGGCTGCCAGCATCATCAAGGACCCACGCCATCCTGGCAACACACTCATCTCTCCGCTGCCATCAGGTAGAAGGTACAGGAGCCTGAAATCTGCAACATCCAGGTTCAGGAACAGCTTCTTCCCCACAGTCATCAGTAAACACAATTTCAAACAAACTCTGAACTATAACAGCCTATTGCACTTTATCTGTTTATTGATGTGTTTATATATATATATATATTCTAAAGTATATGGACACACTGATCTGATCTGTTTTCATGACTACAATATCCTGTTGTGCTGCAACAATGCAAGAATGTAATTGTCCTATCTGGGACACATGACAATAAACTCTCTTGACTTGACAATATTCAGCACAAACCTTGCGGGCCAAAGGGCCTGTTCCTGTGCTGTACTGTTCTATGTTCTATATAATATAGATTAATCAAATATTCTCCAACATTTACACTCAAGTATACAAAAGTGAACAAAAGTTTAATCTATCCCTAGCTAGATGGGTTTAGGTTTCTGTTCTGTAGCATTGAATGCAAGGGAACCCCCCACCAAAATCGGACATTTCCAAATATTTTGCAGAAACAGCAGCAGGTAAGCGCGTTCAATTTTTGGGCCAAATATGGAAAAACCCATTTTAAGGATTTTGTAACCATTTTTTTTGTAGTTCTGTTAATTGAACCTAAAGATTTGTTTGCAGAAGGGTCTTGACATGAAACGTCACCCATTCCTTCTCTCCAGAGATGCTGCCTGTTATTCCAGCATTTTGCGCCAATCTTTGGTTTAAACCAACATCTGCTGTTCCTTCCTACACAAGATTTATAAACCGTTGTTCTGACAAAAAAGTGATTTAAAAAATGGCATAATTTTTTTTTAAAAACAATTAACCATGTAAATAAATCAGTTAAAAAACAAATCTCAGCTTCAATCCCTGTGCAAAGCTCTTTCTAAGTTTTAGACTTTAGGCTTTAGAGATTCAGCGCGGAAATAGGTCCTTTGGCCCACTGAGTCTGCGCCGACGAGCAGTCACCCCATGCACTAGCACTATCCTACACATGAGGGACCATTTACAATTTTTACTGAAGCCAATCAACCCTCAAATATGCACTTCTTTGAAGTGTGGGAGGAAACCAGGTCACCCAGAAAAAATGATCAGCCATGATCACATTGAATGGCGGTGCTGGCTTGAAGGGCCGAACTCCTGCACCTATTGTCTATATTGTCTAAAACCCTTGCAAGGTGAACATATAAACAGGGAGAACGTACAAACTCCATACAGACAGCACCTGTAGTGAGGATTGAACCCAGGTCTCTAGCGCGTTAAGGCAGAAGCTCTAGCGCTGCACTACTGTGCCACCCTCAAAAACGAAAAGGTGAATTTAAATGTGGGATCATATTCAAACCTTTTCAATTAACTATTTCAATAAAACAGTTTTAAAAATAATCACAGTTACAACCATACTTTCTAAGCTGCTTCAGGGTAGTGTGATAATGTAGATCTGTAATTGCTCACAAACCAAACAGTATATTAATCAGATATATAGAATCGTAGAATCATGCAGGATGGAAACAGGCATGTCGAACCAATTCACCCATGTTGACCAAGCTGCCTCATCTACACTCGTGCCACCTGCCCGCGTTTGGGCATAGAAAGCATACTGTTGGGTTGCATCACAGCTTGTTTTGGGAATAGCCCTGCCTAACACCGCCAGAACTTGTAGAGAGTTGTGGATGTTGCCCTGTCCATCACACCAACATGACTCCTCACCAGTGACTCCATCTGCACTTTACGCTGCCTCTGAAAAGCAACCAAGGACATGACCAACCTCGGTCATTCCTTCTCCCCGCTCCCGTCGGATAGAAGGTGCAGAAGCTTGAAAGTGTTCACCACCAAACTCGGGAACAGCTTCTTCCCCTCTGTTATCAGGCTTCTGAATGGCCCTTCCATAAGCTAGGGTACTGTCAAATTCACCTCTATCCCATTACAGACATTGGAATTTAGTGCATGGAACTTAGACACAATTGCAGGGTGGCACAGTGGTAGACTTTTCATTTTCTAATTCAAAGTTAGCTAGAGCTTCTATCAAGACAGCAATCCTCTGTTAGTTAAAGAACATTGAGTAGTACAGCACAGGAACAGGCCCTTCGGCCCGATGTCCATAATACTAAATTAAACTAATCTCCTCTGCCTGCACATGATCCATATCCCTCCATTCCCTGCATATCCATTTGCCTACCCAAAAGTCTCCTAAGTGCCACTATCGTATTGCATCCACCATCACCCCTGTCAGCATGTTCCAAACACCCACCACTCTCTCAATAAAAAACTTACCCTGCACATCTCCTTTAAACTTTGCCCCTCTCACCTTAATGGTATGCCCTCTAGAATTTAATGTTTCCATCCTGGAAAAAAGGCTCTGACTGTCTACCCAATCCATGCCTCTAATAATTTTATATTTATCATAATTATATATTCTATCAGGTCTTCCCCAACCTCTGGTGTTCCATAGAAAACAATCCGTCTGTCCAACCTCTCATCATGTGGCCTCGAGTTTTTGACATTTCAACCCTGGGTAAACGTTTCTGACTGTCTACAGTATCTATACCTCTAATAATTGTAAATACTTCTATCAGGTCTCCCCTTAACCGTCGATGTTCCTGTTTATATTCTGTATCTCTAAACTAAGCATAGTGGCATAGATAAGGTAGACCATTAGCACCTCTTTCCTTAGGGTGTATAGCTTTAAATTGAGTGGGGCAAAGTTTAAAAGAGATGTCGGGGGTAAGTGTTTTTTACACAGAGAGTGGTGGGGGACTGGAACATGCTGCCAGGGGTGGTTGTGGAGACAGATACAATAGTATAATTTAAGAGATTTTTAGATAAGCACATGGATATGCATGGAATGGAAGGATATGAAGAGCGTGCAGGCTGAGGGGATTAGTTTATCTTGGCATCATGCTCGACATAGACATTGTGGGCTGAAGGGCCTGTTACTGTGCTGTTCTCTGTTCTATGAAACAAACAAAGGCAATAATGTCCAATTGCTGCAGGGAGTTGCAGATTACACAAAGCTGGGTGACAGTGTGAACTGTGAGGAGGATGCTATGAGAATGCAGGGTGACTTGGACAGGGTGGGGGAGTGGGCAGATACATGGCAGATGAAGTTTAATGCGGATAAATGTGAGGTTATCCACTTTGGTAGCAAAAACAGGAAGACAGATTACTATCTAAATGGCATCAAATTGGGAAAAGGGAAAGTACAACAGGATCTGTGGGTCCTGGTACATCAGTCTATGAAAGTAAGCATGCAGGTACAGCAGGCAGTGAAGAAAGCGAATGGCATGTTGGCCTTTATAACAAGAGGAATCGAATATAGGAGCAAAGAGGTCCCTCTGCAGTTGTACAGAGCCCTAGTGAGACCACACCTGGAGTATTGTGTGCAGTTTTGGTCCCCTAATTTGAGGAAGGACATTCTTGCTATTGAGGGAGTGCAGCGTAGATTTACAAGGTTAAATCCCGGGATGGCGGGACTGTCATATGCTGAGAGAATGGATTAGCTGGGCTTGTATACTCTGGAGTTTAGAAGGATGAATGTGCTGAAAATAGATAAGGACCTGGATGATCCAGGTTCATATAGAACTATAGCTCTTCTAAATACTGATCAAAAAATATTAACTAAAATCCTAGCACAAGGATTAAGCATGGTGATTAATAAATTAATACACCTGGACCAAACAGGATTTATACCAAAACGGTACTCTTCATATAACCTGAGACGATTATTCAATATTATATATTCAAAAAGAAGTACGAACAAAGATCTAGCAATTATTTTGTTAGATGCTGAGAAAGCTTTCGACCAGGTGGAATGGCCTTATTTATTTTCAGTTATGAAAATGTTTCAATTGGGCGAGCAGTTTAGTACATGGGTAAAACTTTTATATACTAACCCAACAGCTAGAATATCAACAAATCAAATGTTATCAGCTAAATTTAACTTATCTAGAGGCTGTAGACAAGGATGTCCGTTATCCCCGTTATTATTTGCACTCGCAATAGAACCATTAGCAGAAAGCGTGAGGTCCCATCCTGAAATATAAGGGTATAATACCAAAGATACTGAGAATAAAATTTCCTTATATGCAGACGATGTAATAATTTACATTACAAAACCTGAAGTTAGTATCCCAAACTTATTCAATTTAATAACTCGATATGGCTCGTTTTCAGGATACAGAATTAATTAGAATAAAAGTGAAATCATGCCAATATTGGAAAGTAACTCACATATATTACAACAATTTTCTTTTAAAATAGTAAATGAAAAATTTAAATATGTTGGAAATTATGTAACAAAGAGACACCGCGAAGCTGTGGTTCGCGGAGCTCCCAACGCGGGCGGCGCTGATCAACATTGCGGAATCCTGCGACTCCGCCCGGCTCGGCCTGTGGACTTCGGGAGCCGCGGACTCCAGTGGAAGATGGCTGACTTGGAGGTCCGGGCCGCTGAGAATGTTCTCCGTTGGGGTTCCATCGTTCCCGGCGAGAGGGCCTGAGCATCGGGCCGCCTGTGGCGGCGACTGAGGGTGCTCGGGAGGCCCCGACCACGGGTGAACAACCGGGAAGATCGGCGGGGAGGCTGGCTGGACTATGGTACCTTCCTTAACTTTGGTGCCGCTATGGAGTTTTGATGTGTCGTGGACTACTGTGTTTGTTCTTTTTATTTATTTATTATTTATTTTTTATGTTACAAGTCTGTAAGGAAAATCCATTTCGTTTTCTCTTATGAGATAATGACAATAAATTGAATACAATATACTTCTTTATTTAAATTTAACTTTCCGCCTTTATCGAACAAATTAAATAAGAATATTTTATATTGGAAAACATTACCTATCTCAATGTTGGGTAGAATTAATGCAATAAAAATGATTTTTCTCACACAATTATTGTACCTCTTTCAATTATTCCCGATATATCTCCCAAAAACTTTTTTTAAAAAGGTTGACTCTATAGTCACCAATTTTATCTGGGATTATAAGAACCACAGAATAAATAAAAAACACTTATGTAAATCAAAAATAAATGGAGGTTTAGCACTACCGTTTAGCACTTTATGCTCTATTTTTGGGCAGTTAACATTAAAAATATGAATTTTTGGTTGGAAGAACTGGACCAACAACCAGAATGGTTAAAAATGGAAAAGGAAGACTGTTTACCTTTTGAAATAGGGTCGATCCTATTTGCTATTACTAAATTAGGCAAAAAAACCTATAGGGAAAACCCCATAATATATAGTGGAATACGCATTTGGAAACAATTAAAAAAGACACTAAAATTGGATAATTTACCACTATCTCTTCCCATTGTAAACAATGCTACACTTAAACCCTCATGGATGGATAAGGGTTTTTTACAATGGAAAAATCACGGAATTACAAAGATGGGTCATCTCTATAGGAAAGGTACATTCCATTCATTTCAGGAACTACAACAAATTTATGGGCTTCACTCAAATTACTACTTTAGATACCTACAAATTAGAGACTATGCTAAATCAAATACACAGGACTATAGAAATAGAAAGACAGAAATTCTTGATGAATGTTTGAATAAACACCCTAATACAGAAAAATTGATATCTTATATTTATAATATTCTATTAGATAATGATGCACCCATGATGAAAATATATAGGCAATCATGGGAAAATGAATTAAGCCAAACAATAAGGACAGAAATATGGGACGAAAGCTTACAACATATACATCACTGTTCGTTAAATGCTAGACATTCTTTAATACAATTTAAAATATTATATAGATTGCACTATTCAAAAACAAAATTAAATAGAATTGTCCCATGCATATCTCCTATTTGTGAAAAATGTCAGCACTCAGAGGCTAACTTAACGCACACATTTGTAAGTTGTATAAAATTTCATAATTTTTGGATGGAAATTTTTAAGATAATTTCAGAAGCTGTCAATACCCAATTGGACCCCGATTCAAAATTAATAATATTAGGAATACTAGAACAAAATCAATTATTTACAACAAACCAAAGAAACCTTATCAATTATAGTTTAATAACTGGGAAAAAATTAATATTAAAATTTTGGAAAGGCCCTATAACCCCCACAATTAAAATGTGGCCTATGGAAATGTCGGAGACCCTACATTTGGAAAGATTAAGATTTGTCTTAATTTGACAAACAAGAACAATTTATTAGAATATGGTCTCCATTCATTGAATATTTGAAGGAGCAAACTGGTTTGGCACGAGGACCTGACTGAAACCCGAATCAAGGATTAGATGAAGAATTACATTTTATAATCCACGGACATATCTCCATTGATGTATAATTAGCTGATTACTCCATTCTCTTTTAATCTTTTTGGTTTCTTTTCTTCCCTTCTCTATTATTTTCTATCTATATAAAAATTTTAAAAATATATAGAAGTACAATTATTATACAATTGTTAATACAAACAATATTAATAATGTATGACTACACCAAACAAAATGTTTTTTATTATGCATTTACTTCTAATAAAAGTATTTATTAAAAAAATAAATAAATTTAAAACAAAAAAGGATGAGATGGAATCTCATTGAAACATATAAGATTGTTAAGGGTTTGGACACGCTAGAGGCAGGAAACATGTTCCCGATGTTGGGGGAGTGCAGAACCAGGGGCCACAGTTTAAGAATAAGGAGTACGCTATTTAGAACGGAGACGAGGAAACACTTTTTCTCACAGAGTGGTGAGTTTGTGGAATTCTCTGCCTCAGAGGGTGTGGAGGCATGCTCTCTGGATGCTTTCAAGAGAGAGCTAGATAGGGCTATTAAAAATAGCGGAGTCAGGGGACATGGGGAGAAGGCAGGAACAGGGTAATGATTGGGGATGATCAGCCATGATCACATTGAATGGTGGTGCTGGCTCGAAAGGCCGAATGGCCTACTCCTGCACCTATTGTCTATTGAAACAGTTTCCTCCTCCCCATACTGTTTAAATCCAAGACAGCTTTTTCTGGGTAGGAAGTCATGGTGGTGCAGCGGTAGAGTTGCTGCCTTACCGCAAAATGCAGCACTGGAGACCTGGTTAGATCTCCGACTGTCTGTACGGAGTTTGTACGTTCTCCCCATGACATGCGTGGGTTTTCTCCGAGATCTTCAGTTTCCTCACACATTCCAAAGGCGTACAGGTCTGTAGGTTAATTGCCTTGATATATGTAAAAATTGTCCAGTATAAAATTGTCCAACTTCCAGTATAGGGAGGTTTCACGGCAGTCGGGTCACGACCCATGACCCGTACTGTTGCTACGCTACGCCAAGTGGAGTACACGCGATGAACTGCAGGTAAGTACTGACCATTGTTTCCAGCATAGCGGGCCCGTTAAAACCCGCCGAAATTGTCAATTTTTGCGCTGTAAATAATTATGGAAATCTAGATAAGCGTGAGAGACATTTAGCCAACTTCAGAATTCCAAAAGTGAGGAGAAATTACAGTAAATAGAAGCGAGAGCTGAAGGGACAACAACAGCATCTAAAAAGTTTCAGAAGTGATAAATCTGGCTGTAAAATTTTAAAATCTCCCATGGTTCTCAAGTGGGTTTTTACATACAAAACGAAAACGCCTATGAAGCAAAATTTACAGCCAGATTTATCACTTCTGAGACTTTTAAGATACCAAAGGAATCAAGAAAAACCACAAATATTGCCTTACTGTTGATGAAATGCAGAGAGCAAACGCGATAATTCCCAATATTTTCAATTCCGATATCTGCACGGCCAATGTTCGCCAAGCACTTTAGCTGTTATTGTCCCTTCAGCTCTGCTTCTCTTTACCTTCATTTCGCTTCACTTTTGGAATTCTAAAGTTGGGTACATGTCTCTCACGCTTACCACGACTTCCACAATTTTTTACAGTGCCAAAATTCACCATTTTGGCGTTTTTAACAGGTAGGAAAGTACGTGTTTCTTGCATTAATACCATATACCCGAAGTTACAGATGTCCTCCAGATGGATTGAGCGGCTCCGTGCGTCAAGCCCTATGACCCAGTGACCTTACGTAGGTATGTAACAATACCTACCTTTAGCAGCGCTGCAGTTCTGCCGCTCCCCGTGTGCGCGACTTTGGTGCCTTTCAGAGGGGGGCAGGTTTAAAATGCCGATTTGTTCTAGGCAGTCCAAGTCGATCCATGTCGGGCGATTTCGTCACTAAAGAGAAATCGCTCTGACATTTCATTCATAAAAGTATTTTTAAACTAAGCTCGATTATTTATTAACTAGAGCAGTTTAAAAATCATCTTCTAAAGCTCTGAATGGTGACAGCGGAACGGACCTAAGGTAGGCGATAAAAGAAGCTACACAGTTTATTTTTACATAAAAACTTGGTTTTTAGGAAGGCTTTAATCACATTTTTATGTTGTGAAAAGGGGACAAAAAAAAATGTATGAACCAGCTGTATTTTTCATACTGACTTCACCGCAAACCGCAACGTTCCAATCCACCGCATTCCACTAAAACCCACTCGCTAGTTGATTTAAATGGCCATTAATTTACAGGCATTAAACACTAAATTCCTTCCATTTGGCCTAGAAATTCATGAAAATGAGATTTAAAAATTATGTTATATTGTGGATTATTGTGTGAATGTTATTTGGACACTTAGGCAATTTAAAAAAAGTTTATATTTTCTTAAGAAATGGATAGATGTTTAGATCTACTCATTGAATTTTGTAATTAGCTACAATTAGATAACTAACTAATTATATGCTTTAATTTCAGGTCATCCAAGTAAGATTGTTTCACATTTGTTTCAGAATGCTTCAATCTATAATAACTGAAAATTTCATTGAGTTCTCTTAATTTTAAAGAAAGTTATGGGCTTTTAACTGGTCTAGATCACAGCTTTTGAGTTAAGTCAATTGAAAAGCAATGGGGAACAAGATGCTAATTTCCGAGTATGAAAATGGTCATAACTTTCTTAATACTGAAGATATGAAAGTGAATTAGGTGTCAAATTAAACTTCTTTTTATGCTTTATCTGATGGGATAAATTGCAGACTTGATTTTTAAAATCTCAAAATTTTGTAACATTGCTACCTTACGTGCAACCCCCCTATAGTTCCTGGTGGACTCTTTGGAAGGTACAAGGAAGGAACTGCGGATGCTGGTTTACAAGCTCGACACAACTCAGCGGGTCAGGCAGCAGCCTGGAGCTATAATCTTTGGCCTGGAGGGTCTCGACCCGAAACGTCACCAATTCCATTCCTTCAGAGATGCTACATGACTAGGCTATTTTTCAGCTTTGCAGTAAATGACAAATGAGAAAATGACAATGATTCTGAAGTTTGCCCTTTGCCTCTATAGATGCTGTCTGATCCGCTGAGTTCTTCCAGCACACTTTTTGCAGAAACCAATGAAGAGAAACTGAAACGTGAATCCTTTTTTGTTTGCTCGACTGTTCTCTGAACAGGCACTTAACCGGCGTTAAGTTTTCATGCAGTAATTGCTTCCTCCATCCCAATGGAAAGTCCCCCTAGTTGACGCGTCACCAATGTTTCTCTGCATTGCAGTACGGAATCGAAAGTGAAAGTCGGTGCCTTTTTTAAAGGCAGAGGGGAGAGGGAGGGAGTGCTCACAGCGCCGGAGAATTTCCGAAGAGCTTGTTTGGCAAAGGGCGGGCGGGTTCTTGGAAGAGAGGAGGTATGAGTGGCGGCGACTTACAGCAGCAGCATCTGGAGCTCCTGAAGTGCTTTTTCAACCGCTTGGTTGAAATCATCCAGGTGGAACCCGTGTTGGACTTCATCCAATTCATGAACGAGGCGGACAAGGAGGAGATCAGAGCAAGGAAGACACAAAAGGGCAACCAGGCAGGCGCCCGCCTGCTGTTGACCAAGATCATCCAGAGGCCATCAGCTGAAGGTTGGTTTGGCCAGTTTGTCACCGCGCTGAGAGAGGGGGGTTGTCCATATGCTGCCGAATACATTGACCCCGAGGCAGGAAACCTGATGCCACCTTCTCTGGAAGCCCGCAACGACCTGGAGGTGCAGCTGGTCAGAATCCTCTCCCCAACCTTGATCTGCAAGATGACCCCCCGTGAAGTGGCCATCCACTGTTGGAATAAAGGCATTTTTACCATGGATGACCTGGAAATCGTGAGTCCCTTTTTTAATTCAGTCGACTGTATCTGCCAATGTGCTGACGCAAATATGCGATGCAAGGAACTGCAGATGGTAGTTCACAAAAAAAAAGACAAAGTGCTGGAGGAGAAACAAGGAACTGCAGATCCTACTTTTGAAGAGTCAGGAAAAGTAAAACGTGTTTTATTGTCATATGTCCCTAAAAGGTGCAATGAAATTCATACTTGCAGCAGCACAACAGATATGTAAACATAGCACTATGTAAACACCATAATAAACAATAAAAAAGTTAAATAAATAAATAGACCATGGTAGTGCAAAGTCAAAAATATTGTCCCCAAGCCTATAGTTCGCTTTATTTGGAGGTTGCAGTGTTTAATAGCCTGATGGTGGTAGGAAAGGGACACGGAACTGCTCGAGTTTTGAGTTTATTGTCACGTGTACCGAAATGCAGTGAAAAGCTTTTGGCATGTGCTAACCAGTCAGCAGAAGGAGAATGCATGATTACGATCGATAACGTGAATAACGTTTAGTGCAAGATAAAATCCAGTAAAGTCAAATTAAAGATAGTCCGAGGGTCTTCAATGAGGTAGATGGTAGCTCAGGGCCGCCCTCTAGTTGTTGATAGAATGGTTCAGTTGCCAGATAACAGCTGGGAAGAAACTGATTCTGGAAGTGTGCGTTTTCACACTTCTGTACCTCTTGCATGATGGGAGAGGAGAGACTAGTCCTTGATTATGCTGGGGGTTACACAAAAAGCTGGAGAAACTCAGCGGGTGCAGCAGCATCTAAGGAGCGAAGGAGATAGGCGACGTTTCGGGTCGAGACCCTATGCTGGTGGCTTTGTCGAGGGAACGTGAGGTGTTAATGGGAGGGAGGTTGGTTCCATTTACTCCAATTACGCCTCACACTGATCTATTGACCTCATGAGTCAATATGCAGCTAATGCCTTTATGAAAACCGCCCCACCTCGTTAGAAATATTTGTATTGTTTTTGTTGCTCAGATAGTGACTAAGCTGTGCATATTATTAGAATGTAGAATTTCATAGTTACACAGTGGTGCAACAGTAGATTTGCTGCCTCACAACTCTGGAGACCCGGGTTTGATCCTGACCAGAGGTGCTGTCTGTACGGAGTTTGTACGTTTGTCCTGTGACCATGTGGGTTTCCTCCGGGCGCTCTGGTTTACTCCCACGCTCCAAAGTCATGCAGGTTTGTAGGTTAATTGGTTTCTGTAAATTGTGCCTAGTAAGCAGGGAGTGGACCTTCTTCTTGCGTATGGCGTGCACAGCCTAAAGTAGTAGGTCAACTTGCTCTATTTGATCTATTTGTTTGTGCACGTCGTGTTGATTGCACTAGTCGAAACAGGGTGGACCACGTAAAGGTTGCAATCTCCTACGCTGCAAGGAATGAATGATAAAGTGGGATAACATAGAATTAGTGTGGATGGGTGAGCGATGGTTGATGTGTACTCTGTGGGCCGAATGGCCTGTTTCCATGCTGTATCTATAAGATAGATTATTTAGAACCAGGTTCCTACCAGTTCAAAGAACTGTGTGTTTAGACTATAATTTGCTATGTCATGCCAAATGGTTTAAAAGCATTGTGTAATTATGGAATAAACACTGTAGAGCTTTTTATAGTTTAGTTTAGTTCAATGTCACATGTACCAAGGTACAGTGAAAAGCTTTTGTTGCATGTATCCAGTCAGCAGAACGACAATACATGATTACAATCGTTCCATTTACAGTGATAAGGGATATAAGGGATTTTCATGATAAGGGAATAACTTTTTGATCCAAGGTAAAGCCAGCAAAGTCCGATCAAGATAGTCCAAGGGTCACCAAAGAGGCAGATAGTAATTCAGCACTGCTTTCTGGTTGTGGTAGGATGATTCAGTTGCCTGTTAACACCTGGGAAGAAACTGTCCCTGAATCTGGAGGTGTGTGTTTTCACACTTCTATACCTTTTGCCTGATGGGAGAGGGGAGAAGAGGGAGAGGCAAGGGTGCGACTCGTCTTTGATTACGCTGCTGGCCTTGCTGAGGTATAAATGGAGTCAATGGAGTTTTATGTAATGAATTAAAAAAATTAATAGGTTAAACTCTAGATTTAGGTTTATTATTGTCACAAATACCAAGGTAGAGTGAAAAGCTTTGTTTTGTCTGCTATCCAAACAGATCATATATACCATACATGGATACAATCAAGCCAATCCCAAGTACAATAGATAGAGCAAAGTGGAAGATATAGAGTACAGAATATAGTTCTCAGCATTGTAGCGCATCAGTACTGGAGACAAAGTCTAATGTCTGCAATGGGGTAAATGTAAATAGGGAGGTTTCACGGCAGTCGGGTCACGATCCATGACCCATGCTGTTGCTACGCTACCCCAAGTGGATTACACGCGATGAACTTAAGGTAAGCACTTACAGCGTAGCCAGCCCATTAAAACCCGCTGCAATGGTCAATTTTTGCGCTGTAAATAATTATGGAAATCGGGATCAGCATGAGAAACATTTAGCCTACTTCACAATTCCAAAAGTGAGGAGAAATGACGGTATATAGTAATGACGGTATAGAAAAATTCCAACATTTTGCCGGTTTTTAACAGGTCGGAAAGTACGCGTTTCTTGCATTAATAACATGTACCGGAAGTGACGGATGTCCTCCAGATGGATTGAGCGGCTCCGTGCGTCAAGCCCTATGACCCAGTGACCTTTTGTGCAAACTCCCTATAGGACAGTTTCCTAGCTTATGGAAGGATCATTCAAACGTCTGATAACGGAGGGGTAGAAGCTGTTTCTGAGTCTGGTGGTGCATGCTTTCAAGCTTCTGTACCTTCTGCCGGACAGAGCAGGGAGAAGAAGGAATGACTGGGATGGGACAAGTCTTTGATTATATTGGCTGCTTTCCCGAGGCAGCATGGAGTGCAAGTGGAGTTCTAGGAACCATGTGTGCAGGCTAAGATTAGCTACGTCAGGGCACATGAATAGAAAGATTGCATATGCTACACATTGCAGCGCAATGTATGTAGTGAGGGCACAGCGATAGAGCTGCCTTAAGTGCTGGAGACCTGGGTTCAATCCTGACAACAGGTGCTGTGTGTGTCTGTGTGTCTGTATGTTCTCCCTGTGCCATATGGGTTTCCTCCTGGTCTTGCAGTTGGTTCCTTTATTATAACGTGTATCAAGGCACAGTGAACACTTTTGCCGTGCATTTGGATGGCGGAAGGGTCTTTTTCCTTGCTGTATTCTAAAACTGAAACACAAAGTGCTGGAATAACTCAGTGGGTCAGGCAGCATCTCTGGAAAACATGGGTAGGTGATGTTTTGGGTCCGGACGGGACGGGGGGGGGGGGGGGGGGGGGGGGTGATCTCAATTTTCACATGTATTGCCATTCAGCTGGTGTCTTTACACGTCAAACACATTTTAAACCACCATCAGATTTTTATCATGTACTAGACTAAGTGGGACCCGTTGGGTCCCATGTTCACACGGGAGGGTTGGTCCCCCAATGCAATATTCCACCTCTCCACCAATTCCAATATTGCTGGCCAGTGGGGGGGGGGGGGGGGGGGTTCTGGAGTGCTAGTATGGGTGTTGTGGGCTGAAGGGACTGGTTTCCAGAGTGCTAGTATGGACATTGTGGGCCGAATGGATTCTTGGGCTGGCAGCTCAGTCACTCAGGCACTCAGGCCTGGTGAGCTGGCAGCTCAGTCATTCAGGCCTGGTGGGCTGGCAGCTCAGTCACTCAGGCCTGGTGGGCTGGCAGCTCAGAAGCTGCCAGAAATTCTGCCCAAAACAGGTGAGAGACTGAGAGAGAGAGAGGAGAGGGTGGAGAATCAATTTTAGACATGTTTCACCTTTTTCTGCAGATCACAGCAATGAGGGAGGAAAGTATATCCTGGCCTGGATCTTACAGGGAGCAAATGAAGGGAGAGAGAAAAATACTGGGGTGAGGTTTAATACTTGCAGGAGGAATACTTGCTGATGGGCCAAAAGGACTACTGGGCTAGTACAATCCTGATGGGCTGAAAGGGCTCTTTTAAAAATAAGCTGAGTGAAATCTCAGTGAATGGCATATTTTCTGGACTTTTCCCGTCCTGGCACGGGCCTTTTTGGCCACAATGCTCCTCCTGGGCTAATATGGGACTGGTTTCTCGGCTAATAGAGGCCTTGTGGGCTGAAATTAGTGGTTTCAGGCAGGCCAAACAACTCATTTAATTTCATTTCCAATTGCATTGCAGTTTCATGTATAGGGCAGGCCGAATTGCTCATTGCATTTTCATTTTACTTCCATTACCATTGCAGTTTCAAGCACAGGGCAGGCCAATCCAAACAGCTGATTGCATGTTCGCTTAATTTCCATTGCCATTGCACTTTCAAGCACAGGGTAGGCTCAAGCCAAGCAGCTGATTGCATTTTCACTTCATTTCCATTGCCATTGCACTTTCAAACACAGGCCAAACAACTAATTTCATTTTCATTAAGGGCTAACAAATCATTTATTCAAGTACATTGCATACACAGTGTTCTATAGTTTCCCAGCTCAGACAGAGAGTCGTGACCTCTCCCTCGCCATCTTGCAGACGATGGGCCACGCCCACACTTCCATGTTTTATAGTCCCTCCCTCCTCAACCAGAAGGGGCGTGGCCTTCATAGCAGTGATTGACAGGAGAGAGAATCTCAAGATTTTTTAAACACTAATAAGTCTTTAATTTTCAATGATGGGTAAAATCCGCAGCGGAGGAGGACTGATTAAGCTGGCCAAAAAAATCACTGCCATATGTGGTAGTGTTTTTTCTAAAATCCAAGCACAGTACAAACATGAAGTGGTCAAGATGAAACTTTTAATTATATAGATAACACGTATGATCACATCATGAATTACTCATTGTTTCCAACGTGCAGTACGCAAGAGGTAATACATATGTAGGGTTGGTGTTGGATCTCAACATGAATAAGCCATTCACTGCAGAAACATAGAAATTAGGTGCAGGAGTAGGCCATTCGGCCCTTCGAGCCTGCACCGCCATTCAATATGATCATGGCTGATCATCCAACTCAGTATCCCGTACCTGCCTTCTCTCCATATCCTCTGATCCCCTTAGCCACAAGGGCCACATCTAGCTCCCTCTTAAATATAGCCAATGAACTGGCCTCAACTACCCTCTGTGGCAGAGAGTTCCAGAGACCCACCACTCTGTGTGTGAAAAAAGTCCTTCTCATCTCGGTCCTAAAGGATTTCCCCCTTATCCTTAAGCTGTGACCCCTTGTCCTGGACCTCGCCAACATCGGGAACAATCTTCCTGCATCTATCCTGTCCAACCCCTTAAGAATTTTGTACGTTCCTATAAGATCCCCTCTTAATCTCCGAAATTCTAGAGAGTATAAACCGAGTCTATCCAGTCTTTCTTCATAAGACAGTCCTGACATCCCAGGAATCAGTCTGGTGAACCTTCTCTGCACTCCCTCTATGGCAATAATGTCCTTCCTCAGATTTGGAGACCAGAACTCTACGCAATACTCCAGGTGTGGTCTCACCAAGACCCTATACAACTGAAGCAGAACCTCCCTGCTCCTATACTAAAATTCTTTTGCTATGAAAGCTAACATACCATTTGCTTTCTTCGCTGCCTGCTGCACCTGCATACCTAGTTTCAATGACTGGTGTACCATGACACCCAGGTCGCGCTGCATCTCCCCTTTTCCTAATCGGCCACCATTTAGATAATAGTCTGTTTTCCTATTTTTGCCACCAAAGTGGATAACCTCATATTTATCCACATTATACTGCATCTACCAAACATTTGCCCACTCACCCAGCCTATCCACGTCACCTTGCAGTCTCCTAGCATCGTCCCCCCAGCTTAGTGTCATCCGCATCCACGCTACCAGTTACATCCTCGAAAAATTCCACAAGATTCGTCAGACATGATTTACCTTTCGTAAATCCATGCTGACTTTGTCCAATGATTTCACCACTTTCCAAATGTGCTGCTATCCCATCTTTAATAACTGACTCTAGCAGTTTCCCCACTACCGATGTTAGACTAACTGGTTTGTAATTCCCCGTTTTCTCTCTCCCTCCCTTCTTAAAAAGAGGGGTTACGTTTGCTACCCGCCAATCCTCAGGAACTACTCCAGAATCTAAAGAGTTTTGAAAGATTATCACTAATGCATCCACTATTTCCGGAGCTACTTCTTTAAGTACTCTGGGATGCAGCCCCTATCTGGCCCTGGGGATTTATCGGCCTTTATTCCATTCAATTTACCCAACACCACTTCCCGACTAACCTGGATTTCACTCAATTCCTCCTTTGACCCGCGGTCCCCTGCTATTTCCGGCAGATTATTTATGTCTTTCTTAGTGAAGACGGAACCAAAGTAGCTATTCAATTGGTCCGACATATCTTTGTTCCCCATGATCAACTTGCCTGTTTCTGACTGCAAGGGACCTACATTTGTTTTAACTAATCTCCTTCTCTTCACATATCTATAAAAACGTTTGCAGTCAGTTTTCTCTCTCTCCTCAGTCCTCCTCTGCTGGTCTCTGAATTTCTCCCAGTCCTCTGGTATGCTGCTTTTTCTGGCTACTTTGTACGCATCATCCTTTGCTTTGATACTATCCCTGATTTCCCTTGTTATCCACGGATGCACTACCTTCCCTGATTTATTCTTTTGCCAAACTGGGATGAACAATTTTTGTAGTTCATCCATGCAGTCTTTAAATGTCTTCCATTGCGTATCCACCGTCAACCCTTTTAGAATTGATGGCCAGTCAATCTTGGCCAATTCACGTCTCATACCCTCAAAGTTACCTTTCTTTAAGTTCAGAACCATTGTTTCTGAATTAACAATGTCACTCTCCATCCTAATGAAGAACTCGACCATATTATGGTCACTCTTGCCCAAGGGGGCACGCACAACAAGACTGCTAACTAACCCTTCCTCATTACTCAATACCCAGTCTAAAATAGCCTGCTCTCTCGTTGGTTCCTCTACATGTTGATTTAGATAACTATCCCGCATACATTCCAAAAAATCCTCTTCCTCAGTGCTCCTGCCAATTTGATTCACCCAAATCTATATGTAGATTGAAGTCTACATATCGATTCCACATGCTCCAAGCTAATGTCCTTCCTTTCCATTGCGTTAATCTCCTCTCTAACCAGCAACGCTACCCCACCTCCTTTTCCTTTCTCTCTATCCCTCCTGAATGTTGAATATTCCCCTCTGGTTGAATAATGTGGAACTAACTTCATTGAACTTGAGGTTGCACTTTGAGTTGGCAGTCCCTCCACATCCACAGTTGTACACCTAGTGCAAAGAAGGTGTTTACACTGTGCTCTCTCTGTATGCCTTTTTCTCTTTTCCATTTTTTATCTCATTTCCATTTCCCTATTTTTAATAATGTTTATCTGTATTATCATTTTTAACCAAAAGCCCTACTAGGAACAAGTGATGCAAATTAGCTTTGGCTAAAGACACTATGATGCATACATCGGATGACTGTTTCAAAAGTATCCATGTTTTTGTATCTGTCCCTATTTAAATACACCTTAATCAATCAATCAAGGTTCAACTCTGGTCACTGTGCAAATTACCACTTTGACCTGGAATATTGGGTGCAGTTTTGGTATCACAATTTGAGGAAGGACATTCTTGCCATTGAGGGAGTGTAGCGTAGGTTCACGAGGCGAGATTAATTCCTGGGATGGAGGGACTGTCACATGTTGAAATGATGGAGTGACTGGGCTTTTATACCCTGGAATTTAGGATGAGACGGGATCTTATTGAAACATATAAGATTATTAAGGGATTGAACACGCTAGAGGCAGGAAACATGTTCCCGATGTTGGGGGAGTCCAGAACCAGGGGCCACAGTTTAAGAATAAGGGGTAGGCCATTTAGAACGCAGATGAGGAAAATGTTTTTCACACAGAGAGTTGTGAATCTGTGGAATTCTCTGCCTCAGAAGGCAGTGGAGGCCAATTCTCTCAATGCTTTCAAGAGAGAGTTAGATAGAGCTCTTAAAGATAGAGGAGTCATAGAAACATAGAAAATAGGTGCAGGAGTAGGCCATTCGGCCCTTCGAGCCTGCACCACCATTGAATATGATCATGGTTGATCAACCAACTCGGTATCCCTCACCTGCCTTCTCTCCATACCCCCTGATCCCTTTAGCCACAAGGGCCACATCTAACTCCCTCATAAATATAGCCAATGAACTGGCGTCAACTACCTTCTGTGGCAGAGAATTCCAGAGATGAGGGATATGGGGAGAAGGTAGGAATGGGGTACTGATTGTGGATGATCATCCATGATCACAGTGAATGGTGGTGCTGGCTTGAAGGACCGAATGGCCTACTTCTGTTTAAATAGCTCATTCTAAGCTTCCGCCCAGTCTAGTTTCAGTCATAAACCACTGAGTCAAGCACTTGCGCATCTGAACTTTATTTTGGAATAACACAATAACAGTTCCCCACTACTATACCTAACCACCATGGGTTTGATCCTTGTATCTGCCTGGCCAAGCCCTCCTAGCTTTGTGCAAGCAAAGACACTCCTGAAGGCCACACAGTCCTAAGCGTTCTCCCAGAAGATCGACACTGGACCTCGTGGGAGCAGCCTTTTCTAGGTCCCCGAACTTTGAGGGGCCGAACCACATGGGGGTGTCTCTATACAGTCCAATAACAGATATCGATTAACACAGTACATGATAGACATTTCCCTAACCCAATAATACAGTGACATTCAAACAGAGCTTCTGAAAGGAAGCAAACATAGTAACATTTGCCCAGATATTCAAGAAACCCAGACAAGGCTCAACATTTAATCCAATCAACATCTAGCAAAGTAAGGCTTTACAACAATATTTACAATGTGTATGTCTGGTTTGCATTCACCTAATCCGTTTCATGCAATTTACACCTAATTGTCAGAATCTGCAGATTATCCATTCTTTTCCTGCAACTCTTATCTGGGCTCTAGACAAGCTGGCACCACTCTGCAGCTTGTCCCATTTCTGCAGAAGGCACATTTAAATTGACAAATGGCCTAGCAGCCCAGAAGCCTTTACTCAATGTTAGTGTCCGGGCATCTCCAATTTGGCCAGAATTAACATTTCTTCCTTTTATCATATATGATAAATCATCATTTATGCGAACCAAATAATCAGATAATCAGACAACAAGATATACATATGGGGTTACACAAAAAGCTGGAGAAACTCAGCTGCTGCACCCGCTGAGTTTCTCCAGCTTTTTGTGTAACCCTCGATTCTCCAGCATCTGCAGTTCCTTCTTTAACAAGATATACATATGTGTGTCTATTCCATTTTCCATCTATTCACAACAACAACATGACGATTATTTTTTTTTCTCAGAATCTTATCAAGCTTACCGAGTTTTCGTGGCTGTAGCGTTACTATTTCCTTCTGATGAGTCTTCACCACCGGAGTTTTTGTGGGCGCGAATTCCCTCCATCCGTGTTGTTGCCCATTCTTCCATCCCTTTCCATGGTCGAACCTATAACCTATAATTCCTGAAAAACTTGGGACAAAGCAAGTTACCATCATGCACTAATGCTTTCCCATAAATTCACTGTAATTCTGCAATACTGCCCCTTTTCCATTTCACTATAACAATCTCTACTATATTCTGCTCTATGACTGTATTCCTATTACTATTCTGTTCTATAATATACTCCTTACTATCCTAGGATCAACACTAATTAGCTCTCTCCGCATTCACACGATGTTATAATATGTATATCTGATGATGATCATCATCATCATATAAATGTCAGCTGGGTTAAGTCCAGATTGCCCTATTTCCCAGGCATGACTATTTTAAAGCAAACCATGATAATTGTTTCAATTCAACCAAATTCAGCCTGAGCCTTCAATTTAATATTTTAAATTTCAGTGTCCATCTCATCCTTCTCATTCCACAGCCTTGTGGCCAATAACACAATTCCATTCCAATTCCTGTGGAATTATAACCATATAACATATAACAATTACAGCACGGAAACAGGCCTTCTTGGCCCTTCCAGTCCTTGCCGACCATTTATTTTCCCCTAGTCCCATCTACCTGCACTCAGACCATACCCCTCCATTCCTTTCCCGTCCATATACCTATCCACTTTACTTTTAAATGTTAAAATCGATCCTGCCTCCACCACTTATGCTGGAAGATCATTCCACACAGCCACCACTCTCTGAGTAAAGAAGTTCCCCCTCATGTTACCCCTAAACATCTGTCCCTTAATTCTCATGTCATGCCCTCTTGTTTGAATCTTCCCTACCCTCAATGGGAAAAGCTTATCCACGTCAACTCTGTCTATCCCTTTCATCATTTTAAAGGCCTCAATCAAGTCCCCCCCCCTTAACCTTCTGCGCTCCAAAGAATAAAGACCTAACTTGTTCAACCTTTCTCTGTAACTTAGTTGCTGGAACCCAGGCAACATTCTAGTAAATCTCCTCTGTACTCTCTCTATTTTGTTGACATCCTTCCTATAATTAGGCGACCAAATTCCCAGTTGTTCAAATTTAATCAATCAATTTTATTATAAATCCAATTAAGAATGTCAAATCTAAGGACAATTTCTTTCCACCTTGATAATAGAAGCCTCTTTACTATCAAGGGTTAAACAATTTAGATCCACCGGTCAAATGCATCGACTCTGATATCTCAACACCCATTTCCTTATCCCCCCTAATTCAATAGACTTCTCCTCCAGTACTTCTTTCTTAGTATGTTGGCTCAGCTCTCAGGCAATAGGGGTTCTTCCTCTTACTCTTTCCTCTTAAAGGTTCTAATTAATTTCCTTTTACCACTGAGTAACTCTTTCTGGTATGCTAACTCTGGTCTCTTGAAGGGAAGTCTTGCTGTTCACAGTTTCTCTTTTTGCTATTTCCAATTCCAACTCTCTTGTTCCCTGAATAATTCTTCCATGTTACCAGATCTTCCCAAGTTCCATCCTTTTCTGATGTTCTCTGAATAATCCCATCTTTGGATACCTGTCTGGGGATGACAATAACAGTACCCAATTAATAATCAAACTTTAAATACTCCTAAGCCAAATCTCACAAGTCAGCGCCAAATCTCAAACTTTAAAGTTCCTCCAATTCATCACCATTCAATTTAGAGACCAAATTCAAAATGTTATCAATTTATTTCTAATAACTATAATTTAGGCGCAAAGTAGGTGTTTTGCCGCAAACCACAGAGGAGTGTCTAATTTCAAATTCAAATTCAGTTCTTCAAATTAGAAATCGGCCCTCATAGGTTGTCTGTATTTTTTAGAAAAGGTTGGATGGTGTTATTTTCCTTTCCTTCACTGGTGTCAAAAGCTAGATGATGTTAAAGTTGGGCACTATTCCTGTACCTCCTGCAGAATAAGTTTGTTTTTTCTCTCCCTAGTGCCAGTTCAGTTCTCTTTAATTCTTATTCTCGTTGCCACCAGCTACAATGTTTCCCTTTTCGTAGTCCTTTCTTTTTGTGAGATTTCTCGATCCCAATTAGATTCTTTGTGTCTCGCTTCCTGGGATTCGGAAGGAGTGGTGTTCTTTCTTGTTCTTATAATTTATTATTATTTTTGGGCCATGTGAGGATACCCTCAGATTTCATACTTTGAATGGCAGATCAGGACTACCGGAACGGATTTGGCTGCCAGAATGTCCCTGACCCCTGATCTTCTGGCCAGTGTCCTCTTCCTCTACCTTCGGGGTCCCAAGTGCCCCTATAACCTCCAGGGATCCACTGACTTCTTAAACCCTGTGGCCCTCTTCTTTGCCCCCTTCCTTCTCAGTATTCCCTCACAGGGCAAGATTGGCTCCAATGTCCTGATTCCCCACAGTTGTAATATTGATCAGATCTAACAGCTCTGTACCCTCTCCAACCACACCGAGGGAAAGTCGGCTCTCGGAATGGTATGTCTATCCACGCTTTAAGTTCCTCCTCCTCCTTCGAAGTTACTTCCCATTTCTAGATTCTTAATACGGGTCTCTGGAAGCATTTAGCTGCCGTCGAACCAGGTTGCATTGAAACGTGGACGTCTGTGGCCCGAGGATCATTTACACCTGCTGCGGGATCTAAAGGCGGAGTAGGCAGCTTCCTACTAGGGAATTGCCTACGGGGAACCGCTCTATACCCATATCATTGGGAATTTGCTCTGACCATACAATGCTATCGATGTCGGGATTAGCCACCTCATATACTCCTGCTGTCTCACCCACAGAAAAGCTGCTGGTTCTGCTACCGGAATCTCTGTACTTTAGGAAGGATTCTTTCACTTTCCCACTTGATTTCCCAATTAATTTTGGTACCCACTTCTGCGGAACCTTCCTTTTAGCTCCTTGATCGCCCACACTATCCTCTGCTGGTGAAGCAATCACCAGAGCTAGAGAGTCCTTTCCCGATTTTCGTACTTTGGATTTGAATTTAGTGGGTGGAGTCGAAGACACCACTGACTCCTCCCGAGCGCCCTGTTCGCAAGCTGCGCATGGTGTCTCCGAACTAAGAACATGAGAATGCTGAGAGGAATGCTGTGACTCTACTCCGAAAAAGTCAGCCCACCCTTGCATATATCGGGCTTCTCTTCCTTCGACGCCCACGCTAACCGTGGCACTCTTACTAAATTTAATGTTTGATTTTAGTCGGCACCTCCCCTTTAAGAGCCATCTCAGTCATTTCTCTTTTAAAAGCTGATGTTCTCTCCTGCTCCTGCTGCTGGCTTCCACTATCTTCCTTCCCCTGTTCTGGAATGTCTCGAGAAGGACTAGTTCTCTCTTTTTCCATTCTAATCCCTAACTTGAATGCTGCCATTTTTAAAGTAGAAAGCAGAACGTCTTATTTATTTACTTTTCTTTCAGTGAAGAACTTTCTCCACATTTCAATAAGCTCGTTCCCTTCACTGTTTTCATATCGTCTAACAATTGTCTCTATGTAGGTTATTCCTACTATAGATTATAGTCCACCTAGCGGCCAAAGTTAGTTCCTCAAAACACTATTTAATTTTCCCGATAATTTTCTTAATCTCTGCTTCATGCGGAGTTTTCTCACAAATTATTCTCATTGGGCTTTCAAGTACATTTGACATGTCCGTCTCTGGAACATTCCCCACCCACCTGCACAATAGACACAATACAAATAAAATGTCAAGCACTCGCACCTATTGAATACGCGCTCCTTCATTTCAGACTCCAAGGCCACTGAAATTGCTCCCACACAATGAATAATGTCTAGCAGATTCTCATCTCTCACACAATTGTTCTCTCCCAACCATTATTCAATCATCCACTCAATCGCTCCTATTCAATTATTCGAATCAATCACTCTTATTCAATCGCTCTCCCAACTTTCTTATCAGCGAGATCACAATCACTTCATTCAACTCTCAGCCTTCAAACAAAGAATCTCCGGTTTCCCAAACTAAGGCTCCAGCTCTTAATAGCAATCTCTCCCAAGTAGCAATCTCTCACACCCAAAACACTTTTAAGTTCACACAGACATACAAACCCGAGCCATGCAAGTAAAACTACGATCAAACAAGAAATTATTCCTCCGATTACAAGTAAACCAATACACACCCCAATGTAAACTACAAGCATCCACTTATTATGATTATGAATCACACTCTAATAAATCCTCCTCGTGGTGTACTCGGTCAAAGGAACACCTCCTCCCCCGACATAGAGATCAAAAGAATACGAACCCTGATCGAACCACCATGTATCTGATCCTAACAATATTACAATCCCGATTTAAACAAATACAAATATTTCATTCAACCGCACTTTTACTTCAATTATCTAACACCCAAAAATCCTTAAGCTCACACAGGCAATACAAGTAGCGGTCCGTGATCTTAACACACTCTAAATCTTTTTACATACACAAAGTATTTATACTATTCGGATCCAATAAAGATGCAAAAAAAGACGATGCTGGATTTCTACAATTTACAATAATAATTTAACACAGTAGTTTACAAACACTCGATTTCAATGCTGCGTTGCGCTATTATCTCACTCTGATACCGAAGATTTTCCCCATCCTAGGGTACTCTTTGCTCAGGGGTACTACTTCTTAAATGGACTACTTTTCCTCCTAAATGTTACTTTCCCCTGCTAAGACTGGATTTCTATAGGGGGACCTCTATCCCTCCTCTCTAAGTTTTACATAATTAAGGGTACCTCTCGCACCCGGGTACTTTTCACCAAGTAAACCAGGTTCCCGTCTCTTAGTTACTCTTCGCTATCAGGAACTAATTAACAATGGATCAGAGGGTTACTATTCACTGTTGATCAGCCGCTATTCAAAATCAATCTCAAACATGCACAAACTCCAAAGTTCTACTTAAACAGAATTCAAATTCTACCGTACGGGCAAAACTTCAATATGAATTTGGAAATTTGATTCTGCAAATCTAGACTCGTTCTCGGTCCAATTAGTTTTGGTGCTTATCTCTCCACATACGTGGGCTCTCGAATTCAAATTAAATTGCCCAATGAAATCTCGAACGGACTAGAGTATTTCCAGCCAATCTAGAGTCTAGCCACTGAGCCCAGTGCCTTTATGAGATTCCTCGTCCGTCACTTCATGGAGGGATTCAGATATCTTCACACAGGCATGGCTTCAAAAGGATTTCTTCAAAAGCATTTCCTTTAAAAGTGCAGAAAATCAATGCGAAAACCGCACAGTGGCGCCGATTTCTGCAATCGCGATCAAGACGGCTCAACACCCTTAATCGCAAACTTGTGTTTGGGGGTCCTTTGAGATCCCGGACGAGCACCCAATGTAAATACCTCGTTCTGAGCTCCCCCCAATCTAGTTTCAGTCAAAAACCACTGAGTCAAGCACTTGCGCATCTAAACTATATTTTGGAAAAATGCAATAACAGTTCCCCACTACTATACTTAACCACTGCGCGTTCGATCCTTGTATCTGCCTGGCCAAGCCCCCCTAGCCACGTGCAAGCAGAGACACTCCAGAAGGTCACGCAGTCCTAAGCGTTCTCCCAGAAGATCGACACTGGACCTCGTGGAAGTGGTCTTTTATAGGTCCCCGAACCTTGAGGGGCCGAACCACATGGGGGTGTCTCTATACAGTCCAATAACAGATATCGATTAACACAGTACATGATAGACATTTCCCCAACCCAATAATACAGTGACTAATACATTGTATTCAAACGGAGCTTCTGAAAGGAAGCAAACATAGCAACATTTGCCAGGATATTCAAGAAACTTACAGTGCCAAAGGTCTGGGTTCGATCCTGACTACATGTGCTGTCTGTATCGGAGTTTGTACAATCTCCCTGTGACCACGTGGGTTTTCTCCGGGTGCTGTGATTTCCTCCAACACTCTAAGACTTACAGGTTTTTAGGTTAATTGGCTTCGGTAAAGTTGTATATTGTCCCTGGTGTGTAGTATAGTGCTCAGGTACAGGGTGATCGCTGGTTGGTGCAAACTCTGTGGGATATGGGCAAAATGCAGAAAGGTGGGACTAGTGTAGATGAGACATGTTGGTTGGTGTTGGGCCGAAGGGCCTGTTTCCATGCTGAATGCCTCTATGAATTTACTGTCACATGAGGAGTGGTTGAAATGGTTAACTTGATTTCAGGAAAAAAAATACACCTATCAGTCTGAACAAATGTCCTGACCTGTAACATCGCCTGTCCATTCCCTCCACAGATGCTGCCCGACTCGCTGAGATATAGAACTCAGCAGGATATAGAACATAGAACAGTACAGCACAGGAACAGGCCCATTGTCCCACAATCCTTCTGCCAAATACGATACTTAGCTGGATTGATCTCACCTGTACATTTTTTTTTTTTTTTTTTATATTCCAAAATAGACTTTATTCAAGTAATAAATATATACAATACATCAACCGTGCGAAAAAAATCCATCCAACATTTTTGGAGGCTATACAAATGTCTCCATACAGTCTATATACATTTTTCAAATTTTTCAAATTTCACGAATCGATCCCCCACCCGTGCCACTCATGTGGCCCCCCGGCATGGGATACCTTCCCTTATTTTGAGGGGCGTCTCCACCATACAGTGCCCCTCATGTCCAGCAGCGGAAGGACCTTAGACTGTGGCCCTCCCCCCACCGAGCCTTAGCGTTGGCTGCACCGAGCTTCAGTGCGTCCCTCAGTACGTACTCCTGCAGTCTGCAGTGGGCCAGTCGGCAACATTTCCCGACGGACATCTCGCTCTGCTGGGTGGTGAACAACGCTCGGGCAGACCAGAGAGCGTCTTTCACCGAGTTGATAACCCTCCAGCAGCACTTGATGTCAGTCTCTGAATGTGTCCCTGGGAACAGTCCGTACATCACAGAGTCCTCTGTGACGGAGCTGTTCGGAATAAAGCGTACCAGGGACCCTTGCATTTTTCTCCAGACTCTTTGGGCAAATCCACACTCTGCAAAGAGGTGGGCAACCGTCTCCTCTCCATAGCAGCCGTCCCGAGGGCAGCGTGCGCTGGTAGTGAGGTTCCGACGGTGCAGGAAGGATCTGACTGGGAGGGCTCCCCTCACCGCCAGCCAAGCCAGGTCTTGGTGCTTGTTGGTGAGTTCTGGCGATGAGGCATTTTGCCAGACAAGCTGGGCAGTCTGCTCAGGAAACCACGCCACCGGGTCCATCGAGTCTTTTCCCTGCAGTGCCTGCAGGACATTCTGTGCTGACCACTGCCCAATGGACATGTGGTCAAAGGTGTTGGTCCGGAAGAACCTTTCCACAGACGACAGATGGGGCGGCAGTGACCAGCTGACTGGCACATTGCGTGGCATCTGCGCCAGGCCCATCCTTCGCAACACCGGGGCAGGTAGAACCTCAGCAAGTAGTGACACTTGGTGCCCACGTGCCTTGGCTCTACACTCCTCCTGATGCAGCCACACACGAAGGTGGCCATCAGGATGAGGGCGATGTTGGGCACGCTTTTACCCCCGTTGTCTGCTGACTTGTACATTGTGGCCCGTTGCACCCGGTCCATCCTCGACCCCCAGATGAACTGGAAGACGGCCCGGGTGATCCCTGTGGCGTAGGAAGGGGGGACAGGCCACACCTGTGCCAAGTACAGCAGGCCCGAGAGCACCTCATACCTGATGACCAAATTCTTTCCCGTTATGGAGAGGGAGCGTTGCCTCCACAGCTCCAGCTTCTTCCCCACCCTGGCTATCCGCTCCAGCCAATTCTTGTTACACGCCTCAGCCCCCCCGAACCAGATCCCCAGCACCTTCATGATCTATATTCCTACATTCACCACACTGCCATTACCTATCTAAAAGCCTCTTAAACGGCACTATCATATCAACCTTCACCACCAACCATGTACCAATGTTACAAAATTTTGAGATTAAAAAAATCAAGTCTGCAATTTATCCCATCAGATAAAGCATAAAAAGAAGTTTAATTTGACACCTAATTCACTTTCATATCTTCAGTATTAAAAATGTTATGGCCATTTTCATACTCGGAAATTAACATCTTGTTCCCTATTGCTTTTCCATTGACTTAACACAAAAGTTGTGATCGAGGACAGTCAAAAGCCCATAACTTTCTTAAAAATTAAGAGAACTGAAAGAAATTTTCAGTTATTATAGATTGAAGCTTTCTGAAACAAATATGAAACAATCTTACTTGGATGACCTGGAATTAAAGCATATAATTAGTTAGTTACCCAATTGTAGCTAATTACAAAATTCAATTACTAGACCTAAACATCTATCCATTTCTTAAGAAAAGATTAACATCCACACAAGAATTCACAATATAACATGATTTTTAAATCTCATTGTCTTGAATTTATAGGTCAAATTGAAGGAATTTAGTGTTTAATGCCCGTAAATTAGTGGTCATTTAAATCAGCTTACGAGTGGCATTTTATGGAACGCGATGGATTGGAACGTTGCGGTTGCGGTGAATTTTAACCCCATATCGGCAGGAAAAATACTGCCGGTTCATATTGGGAATAAATCATCGTTTTGCAACATGAAATTTTGATTAAGGTCATCTTAACAATCTTTCCTTTACCTGTCCCCTACGTAAAATCCGTCCCCGTTTCGGCATTCACGACATTAGAAGCTAATTTTTATTTTACTCCAGCGCTGAAATTGTCGGGCGATTTAAAAAATAAATTAAAAAATTCACAAATTTTTGTCGGAAACCAATCTTTAGGAAAAGCTCGCACCCGAAAAAATATAACTCCGGAAGGCAGGGGAAAACCACATTTTAACCCCCCCCCCCCCCCCCCCCCCCAAAGGCGCCAAAATCACGCACACGGCCAGTGGCAGAACTGCAGCGCCGCTAAAGGTAAGTTTTGTAACATACCTAAACCATGGCAATGAGTTCCAGACCCCCACCATCCTTTGTGCCCATCTCCATTCGTCTCTCACCTTACAGCTGTGCCCTCTAGTGTTGGGCATTCCGCCCTGGGAAACAGGGTACGTACGTCTACCCTATTTATGCCTCTCGTAATTTTATATCAAGTCTCCCCTCAACCTCCAACAATCCGTCTGTCCAACCTCTCCCAGTACCTGAAACTCTCTAATCCAGGTATCATTCTTGTAAACCGCTGCACCTTCTCCAAAGCCTCCACATCCTTCCTTTAATGGGGCAACTAGGCTGCACGCATGAAGCAAGAAATCAAATTTAAAGGAATCTTTAAAAAGAATTGTGAAAGATATGGAGGAGAAAAGTTTAGCTAAGAGGAAAATGGATAATGCAAGTGAGATTGCTATAACTTGGCATCATGTTCAGCATGGACATTGTGGGCTGAAGGGCATGTTTCTGTGCTGTACTGTTCTATGAGAAAGGTCTGAAGAAGGGTCTCGACCCAAAACATTGTCTATCTATGTTCTCCGGAAATGTTGCCTGACCTGCTGAGTTACTCCACAACTTTGTGTCTTTTTTTAGTCTGAAGAAGAGGGCAGACCCAAAACGTCATCTGTCCATTTCGCTGAACAGATGCTGCCTGACCCAGCACATTGCCCAAGATCCCAGCATCTGCAGTTCCTTATGTCTCCTAGGTTCAGTAGGAAAACTTCCAGGCAGTGACAGTGGACGTTTATGGACTGTTATTTGATCCATGAGAGGATCAGCATTAGAACAAAATATTACTCTAAATAATATTCAGCATCACTTGTGCAGCAAGTGTACAGAAAATACACGTACTTTCACAAGAGTTCTGATCTTTTGCACAGTTTAGAGATACAGCAAGGAAACCACCCTTTTGGCCCACTGGGTTAACGACGACAATCGATCACCCTTCACATTAGTTCTATGTTATCCCCCTTTCTCATCCTCTCCCTACACATGAAAGGGCAATTTGCAGAGGGTCAGTTAACCTACAAACCCGCTCGTCTTTGGGAATTGGGAGGAAACCGGAGCACCCGGAGAAAACTGATTCAGCCACAGGGAGATCGTACATATTCCATACCGACAGCACCTGAGGTCAGGATCGGAACCTGGGTCTCTGGTGCTGTGAGGCAGCAACTCTACCGCTGCAATACTGTGCTGTCTACAGAAGTAGAAGGTGTGCAGGATTAAATTAGGAACTTGGGGGGGTGTGTGAAGGGAGGTGGAATCGAGAACTGAGGGGCATAGTTTAAGGTGTGGGGAAAGATTTAATAGGAATCTGAGGGCACCCTTTTTTTACACCAGGTGGTGGGTATATGGAACAAGATGCTGGAGGAGTAGGTTTAGAAGGATATGGGTCAAACACGGGCAGGTGGGACTAGTGTAGATGCGGTACCTTGGTCGGCATGAACAAGTTGGGTTGAAGCCTCTTTCCGCTCTGTATGACATGATTCTATTTGTAAGCCTTTTAATGGAAATAATATTCAATCTTTCTAGTAATTGCAGAAGATAAAAGAGTGTGCCCCCATGTGGTTAAATATTATCATTACCACACCGCTCATTTAAAGAGTTTTCACTCAGAATATGTGCAAAGTCCTAAACTTAAGAAAAATATGAGAACTAATATTCAGATAAACAAGACGTATTCCCTACCATAATATGATGGAAAGAGTGCAGAGAAGATTTACGAGGATGTTGCCAGGATTCGAAGGCCTGAGGTATAGGAAGAAGTTGGACAGGCTAGAACTTTATTTCTTGGAGCGCAGTAGGCTGAGTGGAGATCTTATAGAGGTGTATAGAACCATGAGGGGAATAGTTAGGGTGAATACAGTGTCTTTGACCCAAGGTGGGGGAATCAAGAACCAGAGGACATAGGTTTAAGGTGAGAGAGGAAAGACTGAACAGGAACCTGAGGGGCAACTTTTTCACACAAAGCATGGTAAGTATATAGAACGAGCAGGTTGGCATTGACGAGTTTGGCCAAAGGTAGACCCGAAGTACTGGAATAACTCAACAGGTCAGGCATCATTTCGGGTCATGACCTTTCCTTAGAACGATCTACTCTGGGCAAGAGACTGTGCATGTATCTGATCTATTCCTCTCATGAATAAAGTACTAACCTGCTCAATCTCTCACTATAGTTCAGGCTCAAAAAAAACATGATCCTTCTGCAATTTTTGACATCCATCTTCACTATCTACAATACCACCCACTTTAGTATCATCTGCAAACTTGCTAATCATGCCATAGCAGGAATGTGAAAAGATCCTTCAATGTTAACCTGAGTCTGTCTCTTTAGGTTTTGCAGGAAACTACCACATCTGGAGAAAAAGCAGGAATCCGCGAGCTACTGACAAGATTAGTGGTGAAACCTCCAGGCTGGTTCTCCAAGTTCTTGGACATCTTGCGAAAGACAGGTCATGAGGATCTTGCAGACCTACTAGCTGGCAATGATTGCAAGACTGACACAGAAGGTAAGTTCTCAACAGCAATGTTTCTCCATCTGACAGGGTGCCCGCACCCAACAGGCTGCTGTCTGTATAGAGTTGGTACATTCTCCATGTGACTGCGTGGGCTTCTTCCGGGTGCTCCAGTTTCCACCCTTTCCAAAGATGTGCAGGTTTGTAGGCTAATTGGCTTCTGTATATTTTCCCTAGTATGTCGGATAGAACTAGTGTGAACAGGTGATCGATGATCGGTAGACACAAAGTGCTGGAACAACTCAGCGGGTCACACAGCATCTCTGAAGAAAAGGAACAGGTGATGTTTCAGGTCGGAACCCAGACTGATCGATGGTCGGCGTGGACTTGGTTGGGTAAAGGGTCTGTTTCCATACTGTATCTCTAAACTGAACTAAACTAAAACAATGGGATGATTGCTGCAGTGTTAACAAACTATAAAGTTTCTTGGAAAGTTGAGTCAATACTGACAAGTGCAATTCCATTGTTGTAGCTGTTAAATTAATTTAAGCTAACCTTTTACCTTTATAGCACTAGCTCTCTTGATTATGATACAGCATGGAAATGGGCCCTTCGGCCGACCGAATCCATGCCAAGCATCAATCACTCATTCACACTAGCGGTGTTATCCCACTTTCACATCCACTTCCTACACACCAGGGGCAATCTATAAAGGTCAATTAAGCTACAAACCTGCTTGTCTTATGGGAGGACCGTTCAGTGGTCCGATAATAATGGGGTTGAAACTGTTCCTGAACCTGATAATACGTGCCCTCAAGCTGCCTCACCAACATCTTGTACAATAGAGTCATGCAGCACGGAAACAGGCCCTTCATCCCAACTTGCCCATGCCACCCAACATCTACATTAGTTCCATCTGCCTGCGTTTGGCCCATATCCCTCTGAACCTATCCGTTCCATGAAATGTTTCTTAAATGCTGTGATTAATACCTGCCCCGACAACTGGCAGCTCATTCCATACACCCACCACCCTCTGTGTGAAAAAGTTACTTATCAGGTTGCTACTATATCTTCCCCCTCCCCCCAACCCCCCCCCCCCCCCCCCACTCCCCCCACCACCTTAAACCTTTGTCCTCTGGTTCTCGATTCCCCTACCAGTAAAATACTGTGCATTCACACTATCTATTCCCCTCATGATTTTATACACCTCTATAAGATCGCCCTCAGCCTCTTGCACTCTAAGGAATAAAGTCCTAGCCTGTTCACCCTCTCCCTATAGTCCAGGCCCTGGCAACATCCTCATGAATCCTGACTGCACACTTTTCAGCTTAATGGCATGATCTTGTACACCTCTCTAAACTTACCTCTCAGCCTCCTGCGCTCCATGGATTAGAGTCTTAGCCTCCCCAACCACTCCCTATAGCTCAGGGCCAACTGTAACATAATTCTGTGATATTTATTTTGCAAACGAGTTGTTTGGTTGTTAGCAGCAAGCACATCTGTGCTTTCATGATCTATCAGAGAGTGACATCCAATTTCGAGGTGTGTGTTTTGCCTGGGCCAGGTCATGAGGTGTAGATGGGGCACTCAGTACTCAATGTAACAGTACTGTCATTTTACTGACTTTGACCATTCCCACCTTTGTGAAATGAGGGAACAATAGAACAGCATCGTTCTCATTTGAGGCTTAAACCATCCCTCACTCTTCAAATGCCATCATTCCTACCGTGATTTATAAACAACAAAACCAGTTAATGCGGAGTAATTGCTCAATCATCGGGAACTCTGTTAGTTTGAGTTTAGTTTATTTTCACTTGTATCGAGGTACAGTGTAAAGATTCTGTTGCCTGCTAACCAGTCAGCCGAAAAACATACATGATTATAATTGATCGGTCCACAGTGTACAGATGCATGATAAAGAGAATAACTTGAATAATGTTTAGAACAAGATGAAGCCAGTGAAGTCTGATCAAAGTTAGTCCGAGGGTCTCCACTGAGGTAGATAGTAGTTCAGGACTGCTCTCTAGTTGTTGGTCGGATGGTCTGCCAGTAAATCATGTTTCCCATGTAACATGTAGATGTAGACATCCAATGTTGTTATATTTAAACTATGAAAGCTAAAATGAAAATTATTTACTGTACATTTTAAATACACACTGTTTATACTTATGATCTTGGGTGCTGTGAGGTTGCAATGTGCTAAGATGAATAAGTTCAAGACCCATAAAGCTGGAATGCTGAGCAAAACACAAAGTGCTGCAGCATCTGTGGAGGGGATTGACTGCTGACCATTTTAGTTGGGACACTTCTTCAGACTGATGGACCTTCATGAGACTGAAGAAGGGGCATCATAATTGAGCGGCGGTAGTCAGGATCAAACCCGGGTCTCTGGCGCTGAAAGGCAGCAATTCTACTACTGTGCCATTGTGCCTCCCCACACTCCTCACACTTCATCTCAGTCTCAGATTGCAGGCATTGTTTCTTGATACTGAGACCAAAACCAGAGTCTGCAGTTCCTTGTTTCTCTACTTTTTTTTAATACCCCCTTCAGAGTTTATTTTAGTTTGGACTTTGTCTTTAGACTTTAATTTAGATACAATGTGGAAACACATTGATGATGGGTCTATCAGCCAACCAGCTCTGCACCGACCAGCGATCACCCCATACACTAATACTATCCTACTCACACTAGGGGCAATTGTACAATTTTGCCAAGCCAGTTAACGTGCAAACCTGTACATCTTTGGAGTGTGGAAGGAAGCCGAAGCACTTGGATAAAACCTGCACAGGCCACGGGGAGAACGTAGAAACTCCATACAGACAGCACTCACAGTCAGGATCAAACCCGGGTCTGTTGCGCTGTAAGGCAGCAACTCTACATCTGTGCCAGCGTGCTGCCCTTATCCTGATTTATTCTCTATTTATGCAGACTCCTCTGAAGAAAGTGAAGATCCATCTAACGTGCAGAATAACACAGATAATGCAAAGCCAGACCTGATGGCTGCATTAAGGGATGAGCAGACCAGTCTTGATGATCGGGATTTGTATAATGAGCCAAACACTGAAGAGGATTGCAATGGCGGAAGCAGTCTCCTGTCAGACATGTCGGCAATGGATCTTTCTGGCAATTCAGGTAAATGTTTGTATGACTGTATTGCCTGCACTCACTGATTCTAGAATGGACACAAGTGCTGGAATAACTCAGCAGGTCAGGCAGCATCTCTGGAGAACATGGATAGATGATGTTTCGGGTCGAGACCCTTCAGATTGATTGTAATGGTGGGGGTAGGACAAATGCTGGCGAGTGAATGGTTGTGTAGAAAGGAACTGCAGATGCTGGTTTGTACTGAATATAGACATAAAGTGCTGGAGTAACTCAGTGGGTCAAGTCAGGCAGCATCTCTGGAGAAATAGGATGGTTGATATTTTGGGTCGGGAACCATAGTTTAGTTTATTGCCACATGTACCGACTGAACGCAAGCTTTTGTTGCATGCTAACTAATCAGAGGAGAGCCTATACATGATTACAATCAAGCAGTCATGGTGGCGCAGCAGTAAAGTTGCTGCCTTGCAGCAAAGGCCTGTTGCCGTGCTGTATCTATAAACTAAACTAAACAATAGACAATATGGGCAGGAGTAGGCCATTCGTCCCTTCGAACTGTGATCATGGCTGATCATCCACAATCTGTATCCCGTTCCTGCCTTCTCTCCATATCCCCTGACTCCGCTATCTTTGAGCTCTATCTAACTCTCTCTTGAAAGCATCGAGAGAATTGGCCTCCACTGCCTTCTGAGGCAGAGAATTCCACAGATTCACAACTCCAAATTGTGCAAAAGATCACAACTCTTGTGAAAGTCCTAAATCGCTGTACAGGTGATGGCGAATATTATTTTGAATAATATTTTGTTCTAATGCTGAACCTCTTCTCATGGATCAAATAATGGTCCATAAACGTCCACTGTCTCTGCCTGGAAGTTTTCCCACTGAACGTATGCTAGGTCTTGAGACATAAGGAACTGCAGATGCTGGAATCCTGAGCAAAATGCAATGTGCTGGAGGAACTCAGTGGGTCAGGCAGCATCTGTTTTGGGTCTGCCCCCTTCAGACTAAAAAAAGACACAAAATTGTGGAGTAACTCAGCAGGTCAGGCAGCATCTCTGGAGAACATAGACAGACAATGTTTTGGGTTGGTTCCCTTCTTCAGACCTTTCTCATAGACCAGTACAGCACAGAAACATGCCCTTCAGCCCACAATTTCCATGCTGAACATGGTGCCAAGTTATAACAATCTCACCTGCATTATTCATATTCCTCTTACCTAAAGTTTTCTCCTGCACATCTTTCACAACTTTTGATAAGGATTCCTTTAAATTTTGATTTCTTGCTTTATGTGTGCAGCCTAGTTGCCCCTTTACAGGAAGGATGTAGAGGCTTTGGAGAAGGTGCAGAGGTTTACAAGAATGATACCTGGATTAGAGAGTTTCAGCTACCGGGAGAGGTTGGACAGACTTGGATTGTTGGAGGTTGAGGGGAGACTTGATGTAAAATTACGAGAGGCATAAATAGGGTAGACTGACATACCCTGTTTTCCGGGGCGGAATGCCCAACACTAGAGGGCACAGCTGTAAGGTGAGAGAGGAATGGAGATGTGCGGGGCGTTGTTTTACACAGAGGATGGTGGGGGTGTGGAACTCATTGCCAAGGTTGGTGGTGAAGGTTGATATGATAGTGCTGTTTTAGAGGCTTTTAGATAGGTAATGGCAGTGCGGAGAATGTAGGAATATAGATCATGTACAGGCAGATGAGATCAAACCAGCTAAGCATCATGTTTGGCAGAAGGATTGTGGGCCAAAGGGCCTGTTCTAGACTAGTCCCATATCGCCATATCCCACTGAGTTTGTGCTGACCAGCGATCACCCTGTACATGAGCACTATACTACACACCAGGAACAATATACAATACCGAAGCCAATTAACCTAAAAACTTGTATGTCTTTGGAGTGTTGGAGGAAACCAGAGCACCCAGAGAAAACCCACGTGGTCACAGGGAGAATGTACAAACTCCATACAGACAGCATACGCAGTCAGGATCGAACCCGGATCTCCGGCACTGTAAGGCAGCAACTGTACTACTGCACCATTATGCCGCCCATTTCCCCAACATGTCCAAGCCAAAAACCAACACTTCTCTTAAAAAGCTCAATCAAAATTGACTAGGTGAAGTCAATGGACAATGGACAATAGGTACAGGAGTAGGCCATTCGGACCTATGAGCCAGCACCGCCATTCACTGTGATCATGGCTGATCATCCACAATCAGTACCCCGTTCCTACCTTCTCCTTATATCCTTTGACTCCATTATCTTTAAGAGCTCTATCTAACTCTCTCTTGAAAGCATTCAGGGAATCGGCCTCCACTGCCTTCTGAGGCAGAGAATTCCACAGATTTACAACTCTCTGTGTGAAAAAGTTTTTCGACATCTCCTTTCTAAGTGGCCTACCCCTTATTCTTAAACTGTGGCCTCTGGTTCTGGCCTTCCCCAACATCGGCAACATATTTCCTGCCTCTAGTGTGTTCAATCCCTTAATAATCTTATATGTTTCAATAAGATTCCCTCTCATCCTTCTAAATTCTAGAGAAGCCCAGCTGCTCCATTCTGTCAACATATGACAGTCCCTCCATCGTGGGAATTAATCTTGTGAACCTACGCTGCACTCACTCAATAGCAAGAATATCCTTCCTCAAATCTGGAGAACAAAACAGTCCACAGTGTACAGATACAGGAATGTAGTTCAAGATAAAATCATGTAAAGTCTGATTTAAATCGAGGATGGTGGGTATATGGAACGGGTAGCCAGAGGAGGTAGTTGAGACAGGTACATTAACTACATTTAAAAGACACTAGACTACATGTTGGGTCCCTGTCACACGGGAGGTATGGTCCCTCTACGCAACCCGTTCCCTAACGCAATATTCCACCACTCACCCATAGCCCCCAACTGTGCAGTTGATCCCCCAGCTCTCCCACCCCCTCCTCTTCTTTCCCCTTTCCTCCTCCCCTCCCCAATCCCTCCATCAACTCTCCATCCCTATCCTTTCCCCTACCATCAGTCAATCCCTCCCTCCCTCCATAACTCCTCTGCCCTCCCTAGCCCCCATCTATCCCTCTATTCCCCCACTTCTCACCTCCCCTATCCCCCCACTATCCCTCCTGACCACCCCCACTGCCCTCCTCTCACTCTATTCCCCACTCCCTACCTCATCCACTCCCCCCCCCCTCTCCCTCTATTCCCCCTGCTTCCCCACTCTCCTCACCCCCCCCAGGATCTTTCCCCTCTCCTCACCTCTCCCTCCCTCTCCTTTCCCCTACCCTCAGTCACTCTCTCCCTCCCTCCATCCATCCATAAACAGGAGCATCTGCAGTTCCTTCCTCCACAGGTCTTTCATTGTTGCCTGTGGTTTAGATCCCGTTGGCTTGACGATTGGACCAGTTTGTACCGTGTGTGTGCGTGTGAGTTACTCAAACTCCATGTAAGCTGCTCGGCCACCCAGCAACCCAACCACTGGTGGTGGGGGGGACGATAGACAAGTCACTATGAGGAGGGGAGAGAGGAGTTTATGAGTGAGGCGGGACAGGCCGCCGCCGGTGTGGCAGGAAGGGGCGTTGCCATCCCAGCCGTGGCATTGACTGACAGGAGAAGAGACCAATTTGCGTGGTGCTGACTGAAGGAATCTGCGCACGTGCTGTTTTAAAGATTTTTAAACCTCAATAACTTTTACAATATACCACCGATTGGAACAAAACTTGTTGCACTCGCAGTACAGGAGAACGGTGAGTAACCTGGTTTTAGTTATATATAGATAGATATAGATTTCAATAGGTACAAGAAAAGGAAATGTGTGGAGGGATATGGGCAAAACGCGGGTAAACAGGACTTATGTAGTTGGGGCATTTTGGTCGGCATGGTTGAATTAGACTGAAGGGCCTGTTTCCATGCAGTAGGATTGTGATACTAATTACAACATGCATAAGGTACCAGAAATTGCAGGAGAAAGGCGCAACTTAGCAAAGTACATGTTCTGTTCCCCACATATTCCCAACTTTGTTTTGGATCAGAATATTCTCTCTATAATTTGCACCTACATAGCATCCATCATCAAAAATAATTATTATGCTTATTGCATGTTTTTACGCACTATCGCATATTTGAGCGCTAACCAACCAAGAACTCCCAGTGCACTATGCCGCACCGGGGATTGACTGCCTGCCCCTTTTCTGGGCCTTCATCTGTGCCCGCGTGTCCTTGGAGAGGGAACACGCGGTGTCCACAGGGACTTTGGAGGCCTTCCGTGAACGCTGGTCGCCGCGGGAGGTCGAGTGTTTTGTTGATAAAGTTGGCGTTATATTCATTTGATGATCATTTGTTTGTAAAACTGTCAACATAGGCAGTCTTTGATTGTGCTAATTTGTATATTTATTTAAATTTTTTTGAATAAAAGTGTTGGTATAATTTTTAAAAAGTGCACTATCAAAACTTTTATAAAAGTCTCATATTTGTAAATCACAGCACAATTAAAATAATTTGAACTTCTCTTCGGCGCATTACCATTATATAGCCCGCTAATATGGCAGCAGTTGTGACAGTCTCTTCACATAAGAAAAGAAGCAAGTAATTAACAATAATCTCTATCCAGTAATGTTATTTCCATAGTGAAATTGCACAATGGCGCAGCGGGTAAAACTGCTCCCACACACAGTGCCAGAGTTTTGGGTTTGATCCTGACCTCGGGTGCTGTCTGTGCGTGGAGTTTGTACGTTCTCCCTGTGACCACGTGGGTGCCCTTCGGGTGCTCCAGTTTCCTCCCACATCTCAAAGACGCGTGGGTTTGTAGGATAATTGCCCCCAGTGTGTAGGGAGTGGATGCGAAAGTGGGATAACATTGAATTTGAGTGAACAGGTGATTGATGGTCAATGGTCTCTGTCTCTGGTGCTGTAAGGCAGCAACTCTACCGCTGCGCCATTACGCTGCCCCAATGTGCTGCCCCGAATGGCTTCTGGCTAAATGTGGGATGTAAATTGCAAGTATTAATAATCAGCTGCTGGCTGATTGACGTTTTGCTTGAACACAAAAGGGAGCAGCGCTAGGTGTGAGAACCCAAGACCCAGGTCAACATCTTTTACACAAAGTAGTGCTTCCAGCTGCCACCACCACGGAAATCACTGTTCATTCTGTCACCCCATTAGGAGTTGCTGCCTCAAAAAGGCAGTCAGCATCATCAAAGACCCACACCACCCTGGTCACGCTGTGGTGGGTAGTGGACGAGGCCACAGTCGTTTGCAGTCAGGCTGTAATTGGGTGTTAAGTGGCGATTGGAGAGGGTTGGGTGGAAAGGGTCCAGTCTTTTCAGACTAGTCTTGCTATAAGTAAGTGTGAAGTGGTGAATGGGGAGGAGTGGGTGTAGAAGGGTCCATTCTTTGCAGACTGGGGTCTGGCTGTGTTGGTTGGCGAGGAGGTATCAGGGCTACGTTTCTGCTTGTGAAACCTGCAGTAGAACTCATTCAGGTCGTTGGTCAGCTGACGATTGTCCAATGAGCGGGTGGCTTTCCTCTTGTAGGAAAGGCCACTAGGGGGCGCCACATTGATGGTAGCCTCTGCCTACAGTCTGTCTCTTTTTCTTTCTTTTTTATTTTTAGTCAGTTTTAAAGTTTTTTTTTGAGATTTCTTTAGCTTTTCTATGTGGGGGAGGGTGTAGGGTAAGGGGAAAACCATTTCCCAGTCACTTACTGGCTTGGACGCGACTATTCTCCGAGTCGCGTTCTCGCCTCCCTCCTCGCGGCCTACCACCTGGATAGAAGCGGCCTTTCTTGCCTGGGACCGGCCAAAACTTCAACAGCAGCAGCACAGCGCTGGATTCATCGCGGAGCAGGCGATTGCTTACCTGGATCGCCGTTGAAGTTCCGGAGTGTTGGGCCTGCTGCTCCAACATTGGAGCTGTGGTTTGTAGAGCTTCCAGCGCGGGCGGCGCTGACTTCAACATCGCGGAGTCCTGGGACCCTTTGCCGAGGGCCGCTAGCATTGAATTTCCGCCCAGTGCGGCCTGTAGACTTCAGGAACCGCGGACTCCGGTAGGAGGTGGCCGATTCGGAGGTCCAAGCCGCTGAGGCGTCCTCCAGTCCCGACGTCGGACTTCCATCACCCTGGTGAGCGGGCCTGAGCATCGGGCCGCCCGTAGCGGCGACTGCGGGGGGGGTTCCGGATCCCCCCAACCACGGGAGGACAGCAGAGGAGGATGACTGAATTTTGGAGCCTTCCCTCACAGTGGGAAACTTTGATCCCGCTGTGTGGGGATGTCTGAATTAAGACTATCCTGTTCTGTGCTCTTTATTATCCGTATGGCTGTATGGCGACCACACATTTCACTGTACTAATTGGTACATGTGACAAATAAATGTATTTTGTATCTTGTATCTTGCAGCTGGTGATTTCTTGCAAGCCCTTCCAAGCTGAAGAACTGATTCCTCCTCTCAGCTTGTACTTTGCCTGCCTGGAGAGGTCTGCATCCCCGCTCCTGTAGGCTTCCTCTTTAGAATATCAGAGCTGTCTGAGTTCTGCAGTGAACCAAGGCTTGTCATTGTTGAACCGGGTCCTAGATGGAATGCAACTGCCCTCACAAAAACAGACATATTATGATACAGTGTCTGTATACTCATCGAGGCTTGTGGTTACTTCCATGAACACATTCCAATCCATACAGTCAAAGCAGGACTGTAGGTTCTCAATGCCCTCGCTTGTCCACCTTTTCATTGTTCTGACCACAGGCTTAGCAGATTTTTGTTTTTGCCTGTAGGTCGGAATAAGGTGAACTAGACAATGATCAGAGAGACCCAGACCTGCCCGTGGAACAGAATGATGTGCGTTCTTGATTGATGTGTAACAGTGGTCAAATGATCTCTTCCCTCTGGTGGGGCATGTAACCTGAAGTCTGTACTTTGGAAGATCTTGGCTGAGGTTAGCTTTGTTTTTTTTTGTTTTTTTTATATATTTATTAGCGGTACTGTAAGTTACATCAGTGTTCATCCCTTGTTTTGTATTACAGTCATTGTACCCCTCAATTTTTTATTTTTTATTTTAAGGCTTTAGAAAAGAGAGAATAGAGAGAAAAATAGCAGCATAGAAAGTAGAAAAGTGAAAAAGAGATGTGAAAGTGCCAAAGCGTGACAGAGGGAACGGAAACCCTTGAAGAGATAGAGACGGGAATTAAAAGATAGACCCTGGAGATGAAAGAAAAAGAAAGAGGGAAAAATAGAGAAAGAAAAAAGAAAAGCCAGTTACTTTATTATAAACATCTCGCAAAAGGAATCTACCAACTCGACAATTTTTCTTCCCCCTTTACCAAGACCCGACACGGTACTTTTCTGAGGTATTCTTGCACCTTATCCTTGTAATAGATTTATAAATGCAGACCACGTCTTATAGAAACAGTCTGATTTTCCTGCTAGTCGGAGTCTCATATCTTCCAAGTGTAGTGTTTCGAACACAGATGAAATCCACATAAGTGAGTACTGGAGAATTTTTCCAGAATTTTAAGATTAACTTTTTTTCCAGTTATTAAGCCATATTCAAATAGAATCTTTTGAAACACGTTTAAATCAGGGCAGTCTTCTGATATCCCAAAGATTATCCAGTCTGCTTCTGGGGTCAGTTTTATTTTAAATATATTTGTGAAAATTTCAAAAATGTCAGTCCAAAATGTCTGAGTTTTTGTACAAAAGACAAATGAGTGTGCTATGTTAGCTTCTTGACATTGACATTTATCACATATAGGAGAAGTTGGGATGAAGTTTACTTAATTTAGTTTTTGAATAGTATAATCTGTGTAAGATTTTAAATTGTATTAAGGTGTGTCTTACATTAATTGAGCATTTATGCACGTTTAATAAATATTCTTCCCACCTTTCTTTGGGAATTTTTATACTTAATTATTTTTCCCAGTCTCTCCTGATACCATCTGTTGTTGGTATTTCTGCATTTAGAATACTATTGTGTGTATATATATATATATATATATATATGATATTAGATTTGCTGATTCTGCCTTTGTATTCATTACTTCTTCCAGTAAGTCTGGAGGTATATTGTGATAATCTTGTGCGTATTTTTTCAAATAGTCACAGATTTGGAAATATTTAAAATACTGATTGTTTCCCAAATTGTATTTTAGTTGTATTTGTTTAAATTATAATAGTTTTCCCGATTCATACACATCTCCGAAGATTTTAATTCCAGCTCTTTCCCATTGTGTATATGCTTTATCTATAGTTGAAGGTATGAGGGTTTTTTACCGATAGGAGATAAGAGAGATAAGTTTCTTAATTTTAGATTGTGTTTTATTTGTTTCCAAATTCTGATTGTACTGTATATAATTGGATTATTGTTGTAATTTATATTATTCATTGATATTGGGGAGAGAAGGATTGCTCCAATATTATAAAGAGAGCAAACCTCTCTCTCCATAATCGTCCAATCTGGTTGTTGGGGGGAGTTATCCAGAAATTGGATCATGTTTCTGATATTTACAGACCAGTAGTAATACATAAAATTGGGGAGTGCTAATCCCCCTACTACTTTGGGTTTATTCAGATGAGCTCTTTGTATTCTGTGGGATTTATAATCCCAAACAAAATTTGTGATAATTTTGTTATCCAGTTGAGTCCAGTTTTTTAAAAAACTTTTTGGGTAAATATATTGGGATAGATTGGAACAGGTATAAAATTTGTGGTAGAAAAATCATTTTTATGGCATTTATTCGGCCTATTAAGGACATCGGAAGCGTTTTCCAAAATTTAATCAAGTTACATAGTTTCTTAAGTAGAGGGTTATAATTTTCGTTAAACATATCTTGATATCTTCTAGTAATTTCGATGCCCAAGTATTTAAATTTTTCCGTAGCTATTTTGAAAGGAAACTGTAAAAGATGCGAGGTTAGCTTTGTTAAAGTCCCAGAAAACAATGACCATGGAGTCCGGGAAGTCACTATCCACCCTCATTACCTGGTCAGCGAGTTGCGTTTGCACCTCACGTACGCAGGCTTGGAGGAGGATGTAAACTCCAGCAAGAATAAAGGAGTTAAATTCCCTCTGAGAGTAGAAGGGTCTGCAGTTTATAAAGAAGGATTCTAGATTGGAAGGGCAGAAGTTAGACAGTACCGTGATGTCGCTGCACCAGCCCTGGTTGGTATAGAAGCATATTCCACCGCCTCTTGATTTCCCCGCTGCCTCCACTTCGCAGTCCGCTCTGTGAAGTTGGAAGCCAGCCTGTTGCAGCGCGCTGTCCGGGGTCGACTCACACAGCCAGGTCTCAGTGAAACACAGGTAGCGGCTCGAGAGAAGTCCTTGTTTGTCCGGCGCAGGGGTTGCAGTTCATCCACTTTGTTATTGAGAGAACGTACGTTTGCCAGGAATATAGTCGGGAGCGGTGTGCGTGATCCTCGTCGCCGGAGTCGGGCGAGTGCTCCAGAGCGCTTCCCACATGTCCTCCTCCGTCTCAAGACCTTGAACGCAACGACAGCCCCACCGACGAGTATGTTCAAATAACCCAGCGAGTGAGAGAAATCGGGAACAATGTTTGGAGGTACCGAATATCTAATGTTAATGAGTACCTCTCTCATGAAAGTGATCTTTGTGAGGTTTTCACAGATGACACAAATGACCAAACACATACAAAAAAGATGTTCAGGTTAATTGGCTTCTGTAAATTGTCCCTAGTGTGTAGGATGTGAAAGTAGGATAACCAAGCTATGGACTCAGTGGACTGAAGGGCCTGTTTCCATGCTGTATCTCTAAAACTAAAAGTAACCATTGTCTCTTGAATGCTACAAACACCAAATAAACTATGAACTATGAAGTGTCTTGGTTGTACTAGGGACTACGGGCTTTTCGCACTAATATTGACTTTTATAATTAATTGATGTTGTTTTGTTTATTATGTGAGCTGTGAGTACTGTGTTTATGGACCAGTTATTCTGCTGCAAGTAAGAATGTCATAGTTCTGTTGTCAGTACATATGCTGCAACAATATTGTATTGTCCTCTCTCACTCCCACCCTATGTCCTTCTGGACCTTAAATTATCCTGTACAGCAAATTTAATTATGGTGGTGAGAGTGTTATAGCCATGGAACTGTACAGCTCGGATAAAGGCCTTTCAGCCCACCTAGCCGCAAAGATAGAAACAAAATGCTGGTGTAACTCAGTGGGCCAGGCAGCATCTCTGGAGGAAAAAGGATGGACAAGGTTTCAATGGAGCTTTATTTGTCACATGTTTTGACGCCATTTCCAAAGTCCGATCTGCCCACACGCTCGGTCTGGAGCAGTTCCTGATCAGAACCCTTTTTCAGACTGAAAGTAGGGGTCTGGTCGCATTTAGAGTGATAGTCATAGAGTCTTACAGCGTGGAAGCTTGCCCACACAGACTAACATGCCCCACCTACACTAGTCCCACTTGCCTGCGTTTGGCCCATATCCTGCTAAACCTATTGTATCCACGTACCTATCTAAATATTTCTTAAACTACCTTGCAACTGCCTTCTCCAGCAGCTCGTTCCATACATCCACCACCCTTTGTGTAAAAAAAGTTACCCCTCAGGTTCCTGTTAAATCTTTCCCCCCTCACCTTGAACCTGTAGCCACTGGTCCTCAATTCCCCTACTCTGGGCAAGAGACTGTGCGTTTACCCGATAGCCCTCTGATCCGTTGCCGCATAGCCCTCCAAACCCTCCTATCCATAAATCTGTCAAAATGAGTTTTAAAAAGGTCAGTATTGTATCCACCGCTCTGGCTTCCTCTGGCAGCTCAGTCCATAGAACATAGAAGTACAGCACAGAAACAGGCTCTTCAGCCCACAATGTCCATGCTAAACATGATGCCAAACCAATCTCATCAGCCTGCACGTAATCCTGATTCCATTTATGGACTACCTTCTGAGTGTCATTGAGCTCACCCCTTTCACCTTAACTCTTTGCCCTCTAGTTTTACAATTCTCCACTCTGGGAAAAAGACAGTGTTGTGGCGTCAGCTGATACACAGACCACTTATGGTCGAACCCTCGTCAGTAGCTACGAAAGCTGGCACTTTATCCACACCCCTCATGACCATTCACAGCCATAAGGGCAACTTAGTAGTCAAGAAGACTTTCGGTACATTGTTCTTCATCAGTCAGGGTATTGAGGATACAAGTTGTGAAATATGTTACAGTTGTTCATGACAATGCTGAGGCCGCATTTGCAGTATTGTGTTCAGATTTGGTCACCCTGCTGTAGGGAGGAAGTCTTCCTCTTCTTGTGTATGGCGTGCACAGCATAAAGTTGTAGGACAACTTGTTCTATTTGATCTTATTTGATTGTGCACACCGGGTTGATTGCATTCGTCGAAACAGGACGGACCACGTGAAGGTTGCTATCCTCCACCCCAGGAAGGAATTTAGCTGGAAAGAGTACAGACAAGATTTACGAGGATGCTCCCAGGACTCGTGAGGCTGAGCTATAGGGAGAGGTTCGGAGGGCTAGGACTTTATTCCTTGGAGTGCAGGAGGCTGAAGGGTGATCTTATGGAGGTGTATAAAATCATGGGGATAGATAAGGTGAATGCACAAAGTCTTTTACTCAGGGTAGGGAAATCAAAAGCCAGAGGACATCGGTTTAAGACGAGAGGGCAAAGATTTAATTGGAACCTGAGAGGCAGCTTTTTCACTCAGAGGATGGTGGGTATGTGTAATGAGCTATCTGCGAAAGTAGTTCTCAGAAAGTACCCAGCAGATAACCCGTCGTTTAAACCATCTATTATCGATAAAACGATTACACACTGGGAAAGAATAGGAATTAAAACCTTTGGAGAAATGTATGAAATGGGAAATCTTTTATCATTCCAACAACTGCAACTCAAATATAACCTAAAAAGTAATCAGTAATTTAAATATCTTCAAATCCGTGACTACTTGAAAAAACTTACAAAAGAACATAAAACTTTGACTTCAGATATACTAGATGAAGCTATGAACAGAAAGGCGGATTCTACTAATTTAATATCATATTTGTATAAGATAATTTTAAACATAGAGATACACTGTCTAATGCAATCAGAAGAGACTGGGAACAAGAATTTTCTATAAATATCTCGAAAGACAGATGAGATAAATATTTGCTATATGTACATAAATGCTCGATAAACGTAAGACATTACTTAATTCAATTTAAAATTTTAGATAGATTATATTACTCAAACTAAATTGAATAAAATATTTCCAAATGTCTCACCCATCTGTGATAAATGCTTATCTCAAGATGCAACTATAGCACACTCTTTTGTCTTTTGCATAAAACTTCAGAAGTTTTGGAATGAAATTTTCGAAATTTTTACAAAAGTATTTAAAACAGAAATGAACCCCAACGCAGAATTGATTACCTTTGGAACAATGGAGACCGGCTTTGAGCTGACTTCGTTCCAAGAGAGTTTCCTTAATTATGGCTTAATAACGGCAAAAAAACATATTAAAATTCTGGGAAAATGCACCAACACCAACGCTTAAAATGTGGATTTCAAACATGTCTGAATTGTTACACCTAGAAGATATGAAATTCATCCTGGTAGCCAAATCAGACCAATTCTTAAAGATTTGGTCTCACTTTATCGATTTATTACAAGCATATGGTGCAACATAATCCTGAAAATAAACTGTTTCAGAGTGAGGGGTGCGCAAAGATACTAAGTAGGTATATACCTTTCATTTTATTTTCCTTATATTATCTTTTTTGCTTTACTTTCTTGTTAAATTTTTTTCCTTTTATCTCTCTCTCCTCCTGTCTCTTTCTCTTGTACTTTTTCACGAACTATCACTTTCACGACTTTACCTAACTTTCTTTTTCTTTTTTTTTGCTTATATTACTTTTTTATTATTAAATTCAAAAACAAGAAGTTGTATATGAAATTTATTATATTATTCTTAATTTACCCTATTGTATATGACTTCTAATAAAAATATTTAAAAAAAAAAAAAGAAAGTACCCAGCAGTTAACCTCAGCACTTTGTGCCTTACTTTGGTAAACAAGCATCTGCCGTTCCTTGCTTCTGCCAGAAGAGGTATTTGAGGCAGATGCAAGAACAAGATTTGAAAGACACTTGGACAGGTCCGAGGATAGGAAAGGGCCAAACACAGGCAAATGGGACCAGTTTAAATGGAGGGCATCTTGGTCGGCACGGACAAGTTGGGCAAAGGGCCTGTATGCCTTTATGACTCCGTGACTCTAACTATCAAAAGGGTAAGTCTCCAGATCCTTTACATGGTGCCAGAAATGAGAAAAAACATCTAGAGTCTTACACTTTCGGCGTGGAGTTGACTTCTTTCAAAGTTTAGACTAAGGACATACGTTCGTGCACATACAGACTGATGGCTTTGGATCTTCAGCTGCGGAAAAGGTGGCATGGCACCGATTCTTATGTCTATTAGTTAATGACTAATTTACTCTTCTTTGGATGGATTTGCCATCGTGCGTGCCAGCCAATTAGTAAATAGTACATTAAGTAGGCAACTGATAATTATAAAGTTTATTCCAAAACAGCTCCATTGGCAGAAGGGATTCTCAGCTCAGCTCCCTATTCCAGATCGAAAATGTCAAAGATCACAGTGTCACAGCTGAGATCCATGGAGCTTTTGATGACTTGAAAAATGTGTTATACACTACGGCGCAAAACATCCCTGGTGGAAGGTAGCCAAGAGGTTAGCAGCTTTTTACTAATGATGTTAGAGTTTCACTAGTCGGAAATTACTCTTAATTAAAAGTTCGGGTCGTATTAAGTGTTGTACAGTGCCTTCTTAATTTCTGCACAATGCCAAAGTTGGTAAAAAATGCAGCATCTATTTTTGAAATGGTGTAATTAATTGGAGTGGAAATTTGGGGCATGATATTACCCAGCTGTCTTTTCCATCAGCCATATCAACCCAAAAAGCCATGAACTATTTGGAGCCTTTTTTTAAAGTAGGGGTATTGCATTAGATGTCTTGGTGATTTTTGACTTTATCCAAGAGCTCCAACTTAAATGAATTTACTTATAATTATTACACAGATGCAATACAGTACATTGCAATAAAGGAGGTTTGCATTTATATAGTGCTTTTCAAAACATACTTTACATTCCAATGAAGTGCTTCAAAAGTTTAGCTTCTGATATAATGCAGGATGACAGTTCAGTAGTGCTGCAATCTCCCTCTAAAAGAGCAACATGACGATGACAACATTAGTTTTAAACCATAAAATGGTTTAAAGCCACACAGAATGGAAAAAGGCCCTTCGGCCCAACTAATCACGCCAATTTACGCCATCCATGATGCTCCATCGAAGCAGGGAATGGAGGGGTATGGATCATGTGTAGGCAGAGGAGATTGTTTGATATTGGCATTAAGTTCGGCACAGACATTGTGAACTGAAAGGCCTGTTCCTGTGCTGTACTGTTCTACATACTATGCACCATATGACATCCACATGTTCTCCACCCTTCATGCAGCTTGTTCTGCACGCTCTCCTTTCTATGTGATGATTTTGTCATTCTGTATTCGACCTTCAAGAGTGTTTAATAGTCATATGTACTGAAACGGAATAATGCAACTTGTCTCTGTCACTCAATGTCACTGCATAAACAAAACAAAAGCCCAAAGTCCCTAGTGCAACCCAGGCAGTTCATAGGTTGTAGTTCAGTTGAGGTTTGTAGTGTTCACGAGCCTGATAGTTGTTGGATAGAAGCTGTCCCTGAACCTGGAGATCACAGTTAGCAGACTCCGGCACCTTCTTCCCGGTGGCAGGAGTGAAACGAGAGTGTGGACACGGTGGCGTGGGTCTCTGATGATGCTGGCTGCCTTTTTGAGGCATGTACTGTTGATCCCTTTGATGGTGCAGCAGTCAGTACATGCGATGGACCGGGCAGTGTTCACTATCTTTTTGTAATCTCCTCTGTTCCTGGGCATTTGAATTGCCAAACCAGGCTGTCGTGTAACTAGTCATTGTGCTCTCTCTCATACACCTGTAGAAGTTCAAGAGAGTATTAATCGACGAACCAAATCTCCTCAAAGAAGTAACGGCATTGATGGACTTTCTTTATGATTCTGTCGATGAGCTGGGTCCAGGACAGATCTTCACAGATATGCACGTCTAGGAATCTGAAGTTGTAGACTCTTTATATATGGGAGCAATTGGTTGGTGTTAAACCATCAACAGATTATGACATTTTGTTGATGATCCTTTTAATTTGTACTGTTGGCCGCTCTTCTCTGCCGAAGGCATCCTCAAACGGTGAGGTTCCAAGAGGGGATTACGGAGCACGGTGGCCCAAAATGGGACAGCTGAGTGTCACTTGCCGACTGATCCGGATAACTTAATAACTGATCCGGATAACTTCATGTGGAGGAAGGATCTGCAGATGCTGATTTACATCGAAGATAGACACACCGAAGAGGGACCCTTCATTGGACTGCCTTCATCAGAACCTTCAGCAGTCTGATGAAGGGGCTCAACCCGAAACGTCACCTATTCCTTTTCTCCAGAGATGCTGCCTGACCCGCTGCGTTACTCCAACACTTTGTGTCTATCTTCTAGATTACTTCAGTTGTTCACTGTGCAAGGAGTTCATGTCCTTATCCAGATGTCCTTGGCTGTGCAGAGGATGTTTCCAGAAGCAACTTCATATTGTAAACACCGTTTTCTCTTCCATTATAATCATTTTGGGTGATAACTTTTGTCCTATTTTTGCTCTCCGATTATCTTTTAATTTAGTTTAGTTTAGAGATACAGCATGGAAACAGGCTCTTCGGCCCACTGGGTCCGTGCCGACCAGCGATCCCTGACACCAGCACAATCGTACACAATAGGAACAATTTATAATCTTTACCAAAGCCAAATAACCTGCACATCTTTGGAGTGTGGGAGGAAACCGGAGCACCCAGCGAAAACCCACGAGATCACAGGGAGAATGTATAAACTCCGTTCAGACGGCACCCGCAGTCAGGATCAAACCCGGGTCTCTGGCGCTGCAAGGCAGCGGCTTTACCACTGCGCCACTGTGCCGCACCATGATATGCTTACCTAGTATTACTGAAATTTTAAGGCAGAGATAGATAGATTCTTGATTAGTACAGGTGTCAGAGGTTATGGGGAGAAGGCTGGAGAATGGGGTAGGAGGGCCAGATAGATCAGCCATGATTTAATGGCGGAGTAGACTTGATGGGGCGAATGGTCTAACTGTACTCCTATCCCCCATGACCTTATAATATATTATATTGCTTATTATTATATCTTTATATGTTGCGTTGTGTTAAGCTGCATTTTCATTGCGATGGGGACTGGGTCGCTGGTCTTTCTCCTCCGCCGGGATCAGAATCTCTGCTTTCCGTTTGGCGACATCTCCGACACTGGGCCAGGCTGGGCCGCTTCCGGTCCCTCCGAAAATTGTGTCCAGTTGGAGACCTCCGCCGGCCATCCAGAGCATCCCTCAGCTCTAGTAAAGACACAATGGTGCAGGAAGGGGTGGACCATCCTCGCAGGAGCTGGACTGGGCAGTGTTCAGACCTATTACCTGTCACGCTTTGCCTTGCCTCTACCTTTCTCTCACTTTCATCTTTGCCCTACAATCAGTCCAAAGAAGGATCACAACCCAAAACTTCACCTATCCATGTTCTAAGAAAGGCTGCCGGATCTGCTGAGTTACTCCAGCAATTTGTGTCTTTTCCCTCTCTCTCACCTAGACTTGATTACTTCAATAATTAATCATCTTTGTGCAAAAACTTTATTGTGTGAAATGTTACCTTATTTCCAGCTTTTACAGTTAAGCTAATGAAATCTGCATGTGATACTTGGATATAGGTTTGGTCTTAATTGCACTGTCAGTATATTTTTTTATGTAAAATTTTCCTTACAATTTACCTGCTCTTTGCAAATTTCATAGTATTTACAGACAAGCAGAAGAACAAGCAAACTAGTCCTGGGGATCTATAGCTTCATTTAAATTAAGAATAAATGGATTTAAATCGGATGGCAGGGTGACACAGCGGTAGAGTTGTCGCTTTATAGTGCCAGAGATCCGGGTACGATTCTGACTATGTGTGCTGATTGTACGGAGTTTGCACGTTCTCCTTGTGACTGCGTGGGTTTTCTCCGGGTGCTCCGATTTCTTCCCACACTCCAAAGATGTGCGCAAACGTGGTCACGGGATAAGGTACAAACTTTGTGAAGACAGCACCCGTAGTCAGGATCGAACACGGCTCTCGGGTGCTGTACAGCCCTTACTATTTACCTGTTCTTCGCAAATTTCTGGGGATCTGTAGCTTCCCTCAAATTAAGAATAAATGTATTTAATTGGATTGAAGATGGAAGACACTGGTTCACAAAAAAATGAAGGCACAATTTTTTTTTAAATTAAGCATTGTCATTAGCACAATTAACCTGTGAGGAATAGAAAAGACAGATGTGATTTCTCTATTGAATAATCTTTGGCCTTAATCACTTGCATATTGAATGATGAGTAGAAATAATCTGTTGGAGAGGAATCATTAACTGTGGTGATAATGTGACAGATAATAAGATAATAGAATTGTGGATGTAGCCCAGACCCATTACACCGACCGGAATCCCCACCGATGATACCTTCTGCACTTCATGCTACCTCAAGAAAGCAGCCAATATTATCAAGGACTTTTCTCACCCTGGTCATTCCCTCTTGTCCGCTCTTCCATTGGGCAGAACATATAATAGCATGAAAGCACTTACCACCAGACTCAGGAACAGCTTTAGTTTAGTTTTAGAGATTCAGTATAGAAACAGGCCCTACGGCCCACTGTCCACATTGACCATTGATCGCCTATTATTGATATTGGTTTATTATTGTCACGTATACCAATTGTTTGAATCCAATCATAGAAACATAGAAACATAGAAAATAGGTGCAGGAGTAGGCCATTCGGCCCTTCGAGCCTGCACCGCCATTCAATGTGATCATGGCTGATCATCCAACTCAGTATCCCGTACCTGCCTTCTCTCCATACCCCCTGATCCCTTTAGCCACAAGTGCCACATCTAACGCCCTCTTAAATATAGCCAATGAACTGGCCTCAACTACCTTCTGTGGCAGAGAATTCCAGAGACTCACCACTCTCTGTGTAAAGAATGTTTTCCTCATTTCGGTCCTAAAGGAATTCCCCCTTATCCTTAGACTGTGACCCCTTGTTCTGGACTCCCCCAACATCGGGAACAATCTTCCAGCATCTAGCTTGTCCAACCCCTTAAGAATTTTGTAGGTTTCTATAAGATCCCCCCTCAATCTTCTAAATTCCATCGAGTACAAACCGAGTCTATCCAATCTTTCCTCATATGAAAGTCCTGACATCCCAGGAATCAGTCTGGTGAATCTTCTCTGTACCCCCTCTCCAATCATCCTTTGGAGTCCCTGTTATTCATTGTGAATCCCGTTTATTATGGATTAGTCTGCACCTGTTGACTGTATTTTCAGTGTTTAAGGATATAAGTAAGTTTATAATAAGTTAAGGTTATACTTACATATGAGTAAAATTAGAAACAATCTTAAGTTGTAATAAGTATGATTATAAACAAGTTGTTTTCACAGACTGATTTGTTCAATACCTAGTTTCCTAGTTAAATCCACAAATCAACTTGAACTGTCAAGGAATTATTTAAAGGTTACTTCTGCACTTTGTGTTCATGTTCTCCAGAGATGTTGCCTGACCTGCTGAGTTACTCCAACACTTTGTGTCCACAGGCTTGGTCTGCCAATGCCTGCAAGATCTCCCAGTTGCCAACCATTTATCTCCCCCTCCCATTCACTCACGGACCTTTCTGTCCTGAACCTCCTCCATTGCCAGAGGGACACCACACGTAAACAGGAGGCACAGCACCTTATATTTGCTTGGGTAGCTGAGAACCTAATGGTATGAACATTGAGGGTACACAAAAGGCTGGGGAAACTGAGCTGGTGCAGCAGCATCTAAGGAGATGGGTGACGTTTCGGGTCGAGACCCTTCTTCAGACAATGAACATTGAATTCTCCAATTTTATGTAACTACTTAACCCTACCCTTTAACCACCCTCCCCAGTGCCCCACCTGGACTCACACCCATTTCCCCACCCACCCCCCCTCCCCTTCCAGCTACATTCCTTTCTCTAGCTTCACAATTTGTAACTCTTCAATCTTGTGGACTCACACCTTCTGTCTTTCCTTCTCTGGCCTTTTCCGCAACCATTGTCGATCAAATAACCCTCCTCGCCTCTGTCAACCCATTACCTACCAAGCATCAGGTTCCTGTTTTGCGCTGTACTATTCTATGTTCTATATATTCTGCACTCTGGTAATTTTCTCTTTGTACTACGTTATACCTGTGTATGGCAGTCTTCACTTGCCGGATTCTGTTTGAGTTTTTCGATTGTAACAATTGTGCTGCAGTTGCACTGTGCTGACAGGAGATGGCACTTGGTCTACCTGTTATAAATGTTATTACATTTATAATTCAGCAGATGGCAGTTACTGACTGCAAACACTTTCACACTGTGCGTTCTGTGTTATCAGACACAGACATTAGAACGATACAGGCAGTCCCATTACATAAGAGTTCCACTCCTGAGAACTCTCCCCAAGCCTATATAAGTTCACAGTTTATGTTCGAGCAGCAGAATTAGGCCATTCGGCCTATCGTCTAATCCGTTATTCAATCATGGCTGATCTATCTTTCCCTCTCAGCCCCATTCTCTTGCCTTCTCCCCATAACCCCTGACAATCATCTCTGTCAAGTTCCCTTCTCTATGCTAACCTATATCATATTGCTTTATGTCAGCTTTAATTAGTTTAGTTTATTTCAGTGTATTGAGGTACAGTGAAAAACCTTTTGTTACATGCTAACCAGTCAGCGGAAAGACTACACATGATTACCATCAAGCCGTCCACAGTGTACAGATACAGAATAAAGGGAATAATGTTTAGCGCAAGATAAAGTCCAGTGGTCATACAGTGTGGAAACAGGCCCTTCGGCCCAACTTGCCCAAGTAAGTCCAACTAAAGATAGTCCGAGGTCTTCAATTAGGTAAATAGTAGCTCAGGGCCGTGCTCTAGCTGGTGATAGGATGGTTCAGTTGCCTGATAACAGCTGGGAAGAAACTGTCTCTAAATCTGGCGGTGTGCGTTTTCACACTTCTGTGCCTCTTGACAGAGGGGTGAAGAGGGAGAGACTGGGGTGAGACTGGTCCTTGATTATGCTGGTGGCCTTGCTGAGGCAGCATGATGTACATGGAGTCAATGGAATGGAGGTTGGTCTGTCTGATGGTCTGGGGTGCGACCTCAACTCCCTGCAATTTCCTGCCGTTTTGGCATGGAGCTGTTCCCAAACCATGCTGTGGTGCATCCCCATAAAACGTTTTCTACGGTGCATCTATAGATGTTTTGTTTAGTTTAGACATACAGCGCCCTTTGGGTAAAAAGGCCCTTCGTCTCACCGAGTCCGCGCCGACCAACGATCCCCAGACATTAACACATTAGGGGCAACTAACATTTTATTAGCAAGCCATTTAATGTACAAACCTCTACGTCTTTGAAGTGTGGGAGGAAATCAAAGATCTTGGCGAAAACCCACGCAGCTCACGGGGAGAACGTACAAACCCCGTACAGACAAGCACCCGAGATCAGGATTGAACCCGGGTCCCTGGCGCTGTAAGACAGTAACTCTACCACTGCGCCACCGTGCTGCCCTTGTTGGTGAGAGTTGTTGGGGACATGCCGAATTTCCTTCTAAGGAAGTAACTGCTTTTATTTGCGAGTGGCAAAGTTCAAAGAAGATGTGCAGGGGAAGTTTAGGTTTAGGTTTATTAGTGTCATGTGTACCAAGGTTCAGTGAAACGCTTTGATTTGCATGCGATCCACACAGATCAGGTATACCATATATACATGTAATTGGTTCATACTCAAGCTCAATAGGTAGAGCAAAGGGGAAAATACAGAGTGCAGAATATAGCTCTCAGCATTGTAGCGCACCAGTTCCAGAGAGAAAGTCCTAAGTATGCAATGGGTAAAGGTGAATGGAAGAGTAGGGGTACCTATCTTTTTTACACATATAGTGGTGGATGCTTGGAACGTGCTGCCAGCGGTGGTGATGCAGGCAGATACAATAGTGGCATTTAGTGGCTGTTAGATAAACACATGGATCTGGTGGGAATGGGGAGGATATGGATCACACGGATATTCTGGGCCGAAGGGCTTCTTGCTGTGCTGGCATGTTCTATAAGAGTCATACAGCATGGAAACAGGCCCTTTGGCCCAACTTGCCCATGCCGACCAACATTCCTCATTTGCACTAGTCCCACCTGCCTGTGCTTGGCCTATCTTATCCTATCCATGTACGTCCAAATGTTCTGTAAACATTTTAGTTTTAGAGATACAAAGCGGAAACAGGCCCTTCGGCCCACTGAGTCCGCACCGACCCCCCGTTCTTTAACACTACCCTACACACACCAGGGACAATTTTTTAAAACATTTACACCAAGCCAATTAACCTACAGATCTGTACATCTTTGGAGTGTGGGTGGAAACCTAAGATCTCAGAGAAAACCCACACAGGTCACAGGGAGAATGTATAAACTCCATACAGACATGCGCCTGAAGTCAGGATTGAACCCGGGTCTCAGCCGCTGGAAGGCAGTAGCTCTCCCGCTAAGCCACCGTGCCGTCCTTACAGTGATAGTACCTGCCTCAACTACCTCCTCTGGCAGCTCGTTCCATACACCCACCACCCTGTGTGAAAAAGGTTACTCCTCAGGTCCCTATTAAATCTTTCCCCCCTCACCTTAAACCTATGTCCTCTGGTTCTCAACTCCCCTACTCTGGGCAAGAGCCTCTGTATTTACAAATCTATTCCTTTCATTATTTTGTAGATTTTTCCTGAGGAGTGACCTTATTACCGGGTAGAATGCTGCGACACATTGCCACATCCCGGGTTCGATCATGATCTCGAGTGTTGTCTGTGTGTGGAGTTTGCACTCTCTCCCTCTGTTCTTGTGGGTTAATTCTCTAGTTTCCTCCCAGACCCCAAAGACATGCGGGTTTACAGAGATGCTGCCTGACCCGCAGAGTTAAACCAGCACCTTGTGTTTTACTTACAATACATAGCAGGGGAAATTACTAACAATTGTGATTTCCTTTTGCAAACAGATTCGGTTGTGGATTCTTCAGAGGCAAGTATTTGCAGCATAAATGACAGTCAGTGGGGCAATAGAGGCTGTGGTGAGTCTGGAGAGGAAAATGTCAGTTCAGGTAAGACATTGTCAGGTATCGATGATAAACACTTATTTATGTAGAATCCAGAATTTATACAACGGTTTTGATGGCATCTTATTCATAATAGTTTTATATAAATGGGTATATTTCAAATCTTTCTCTGTAAATTATGACAACTCTGGTCAATGAAATTGCAGTTTTTTTTATTATCTATATTTTCTACCTTGCATAATTTATTTTAATGTAATGGAATATTTCAGGCAATTGTTTTCAGAGGACCAGTCATACAGCGTGGAAAGCCCTTTGGCCCCACTTGTCCATGCTGCCAACATGCCCCACCTACATTTGTTCCACCTGCCTTTGTTTGGCCCGTAGCCCTTTAAACTATCCTAACCATGTACCTGCCCAAATGTTTCTTAAACATTGTCATAATACTTACCTGAACTACCTCCTCCAGCAGCACATTCCATGCACCCACCACCCTTTTGTGTAAAAGTGTTACCCCTCGGGTTCCTATAAGATCTTTCCCCTTTCACCTTAAACCCATGTTCTCAGGTTCCCGATTTCCCCTACCCTGGGCAAGAGACCCTGTACATTTACCCGATCTATTCCTCTCATGATTTTGTACACCTCTATAAGATCACCCCTCATCCTCCTACACTCCAAGGAATAAGGTCCTAGGCTGCTCAACCTCTCCTGATAGCTCAGGCCCCTGAGTCCTGGCAGCATCCTTGTAAATCTTCTCTGCACCATTTCTAGTTTGACATCTTTCCTATTACATGGTGACCAATACTTATTCTATGAATGGAATTCAAGGAGTAAGATCATTGGTAAAATGGGTGGTTGTGTTTTGGTTTCTGAGGGAAAGACGTGCTAATGGGGAATTCAGAAGTAGAAGCAATGGATGACAAATATATAATTCGGGGGTTTTCAGAAGAATGGAATAGAGTGGAATTAAAGGATTGAATTTGGGGAACCAGGGGACACAGCCTCAAATAAAAAGACATACCTTTAGAATGGAGATGAGGAGGAATTTATTTAGCCAGAGGGTGGTGAATCTGTGGAATTCATTGCCACAGAAGGAAGTGGAGGACAAATCTTTAGTTGTAGTATTAGTTTCCGAGATACGGCATGGAGATGGACACTTCAGCCCACCGAGTGCCAACCTGCAATCACCCCGTCCGTATACTCGCTCTATCCTACACAGTGGGGACAGTTTACAGAAGGCAATTAACCTACAAACCTGCAAGTCTTTGGGATATGGGAAGAAACCAGAGCACATGGGGGGGGGGAACCCAGGCGGCCAGGTCACTGGCATTGTAAGGCACTCTGCATTGGGTATTTTTAAAGCGGAGATTGACAGGTTCTTGATTAGTAAGGGAGTCAAAGGTGATGGCAGGAGAATGTGGTTGAGAGGAAAAAATAGATCAGCCATGATGGAATGGTGAAACAGACTTGATGGGCTGAATGGCCTAATTCTGCTCTTGTCTTATGATTGAGAAGATGGGTTTTAAAAGAGTGGCAGCCTGGGAGGCTTGGAAGAAGTAACATGCATCTGGATTATCCTATCCCAATCTATTCATTTTGTTACTATTATACTATTACACCTTTGTAATTTAGTTTGGTTTAGTGACACAGTGCGGAAACAGGCCCATCGGCCCTCTGAGTCCACACCAACCAGCGATTACCCCATACACTGGCACTATCCTACACACTAGGGAACAATTTACAATTTTTACCGATGCCAATTAACCTACAAACCTGCATGCCTTTGGAGTATGGGAGGAAACCGGGGCACCCGGAGAAAACCCAGGCAGTGAAAGAGAGAATGTGCAAACTGTGTACAGACAGCACCCGTAGTCAGGATTGAGCCCGGGTCTCTGGTGCTGTAAGGCAGCAATTCTACCGATGCACCGCTGTGCCACCTGTTGTGTTAAATGTTCCCTGACAAAAATGCAATAAGGCATCACAAATATTAAGTAATTGGAGCGATTTTACAAAGTGTACACTGTGCAGGGAACATTACTTGTTAGAAAATCATATCTAGAATATGAATGCAAGGTCCCAATGATTTGCTGAGAATTGAAATTAATTGGCAAAAAAACCATGGGGTTCAATAGAAAGCAATTAGATCGTGTAACAATGAGACTAATATGGTCTTGGTTCAAGTGAAGTTGAGCAGCGGGACCCTTTCGTTTTGAATTACCTTTAAGGTTTGTCAATTTGCCAGGTTCTCATCTCTGGGCAATTTGATGCATTGAGGTGAGACAAGACTTCAGACTTTAAAGATACAGCGCGGAAGCAGGCCTTTCGGCTGACCATTTCCGTGCAGACCAGCGATCACCCATACATTAGCACTATTGGGGTTGGGCAACAGGCAGCGGGGGAGCCGGTGAATTGGCCGCAGGTAGCCGGCAGGCGAAGATGGCGGGCACTGCTCCTGTTCTTAGCCGGACTAAAGTAAAGCCTGAGATCTACAAGTCTGTTGACGGTAAGGTTATTGTGGTGGGTGAGCTACTTAACTTTCTTGCTGTAAAAATTAAGACATTAAGCCAGGACAAGATCGTCCTTTTGGCTGTAAATACTTTTGATTCTGAGTGGATAGAGTCCTCAAAGAAAGTTTTGTTTGAATTCTGCCCCACTACACTGTGGAATGTTTCCCATAAAGGGGCACAGAAAGACATTAACAACATAAAGAGATGCCTCAGAGTAATGAATGATTGTGGTGAGAATACTCCCAGATTTGTCTCCCATTACTTGGATGAACTGCCGCCGGTGACATTTACTAACATGGATGTCTCGAGCCTACTTGGGAGAATGGAGCAGCTGTACGCTGAGGTCTGTTCTATGAAGCATGTCATGCAGCTACAGGCTGATGTAAGCGAAGATTTTCATGCCATCACAGTAGAAATTGATCGGCGATTGGGTGCATTGGAGCGCACCTTGATCTCTACTCCAGTGGGTGCATTGGAGCGCACCGCTGCCCTGACTCGGGGCGGTGGTCTGGATGCGTCAACGGCGATAGAAGGAGCTATTAGCATGGCAGGCACAGCACTGGGAGCTGCACCGGCAGGAGCCTCTGGCTTGGTTGTCGGAGTGAGGGCTGCGGCGGAGGGCCTTGCCTTAAACGTGGAGAGGGCTACGACAACAGATAGTCCCAGACATTCTTAGCGAAGCAAGACTTGGGCAAACTCAATTCTCTCAATGATAACTTTCATGGGGCTGGGGAGTCTACAACTGACCATGGCATGGGAACAGTCAGAGGTAGGATACCAGGGGGTGTGGGTATTCTATGGAACAAGCAGCTTGACTCATCAATAAATGTGGTTCGGCTTGATGCTGACTGGTGTATTGCAATACACTTTGCTCACAACGACAAGAGATTTGTTATCCTGAATGTGTATACACCCTATGAATTCCATCAGAATGAGGATGAATATTTAAATAGGCTTGCTTTCACCCGTTCCTTTATTCAAAACAATGATCTTCGTCTATGCGTTCACAGCCTAAAGTTGTAGGACAACTTGTTCTATTTGATATTATTTGGTTGTGCATGCCAGGTTAATTGCATTCGTTGAAACAGGGCGGACCACGCGAAGGTTGCAATCTCCCACCCCATACCAATACTTATTCTAGTGTATATGTCATTGGGGATATGAATGCAGATATCTCAGACAGGAACTCATTATTTGCCAATCATATGGCTCAGTTCTGTCAAGATAATAATTTTATATTGTCAAGCAAAGTGCTTTTACCTACAGATAGTTATACCTATATTAGTGAGACCTGGCACACTACGTCATGTTCTGGATCATTGTATTAGTACAACTGATGCACATGCCTCATTGGGATGTATGAGCAGCGAAAGAAGAAAAATTGTGGCGTTTTTGGAGGAGAGCAGCAGCAGCAGCCGTTATGGTGGCTGGCCAGCAGGAGGCCACAAAATGAGTGAGTGGGGGGTGGGTGGGTGGGGGGGGGAGGATTTTATTTAAAAATTTGTACAAAAAAATGTCACAATGTAATGAGGAGTGGATCCATGAATGTAAAAGTGTAACGGCTAGCCAAATGGAAAGATTCTCGGAGTTTGAGCGTGTGGTTTTGGCGAACCATGAAATCAAAGGGCAAAAATCTGACACAAATAAACACACACACACACACACACACACACACACACTTTTAAAAGTAGACAGACAGACAGACATCGTCAAAAGTTCTTGAAAGTATTCTGCTGGATAGAGTAAATGAGTTTGTTAACTCCACAGATAACCAGTTTGGTTTTAAAGCTAAACATGGAACTGACATGCATATATGCTCTAAAGTAGATTGCAAACAGATATAGAGGCAAAAACTCTTATGTGCTTTATTGATGCTTCCAAAGCCTTTGATTGTGTTAATCATAAAAAGCTGTTTGTTAAAATGAGTCAAAGAGGGGTGCCAAAATACATTGTGAGAATTCTGGCTTACTGGTATGCCCACCAGACTCTGCAAATAAAATGGGACAATAGGGTCTCAGCCCCATTTGGGGTTAGCAATGGTGTTAGACAAGGGGGAATTTTGTCTCTAGTCCTTTTTAATCTTTATATTGATGATCTGTCAAAGCAATTGAAAGCCTGTAATACTGGGTGCATGATTGGTAATATTTTAGTGAACCATATTATGTATGCAGATGATCTAGTCATCTAGCGCTGGTCTCCAGCAGCTCCTTACTATATGTTCTGTGTATAGTGTGGAACATGATCGGTGGGGGCACTGCGAGATGGCTGCCCTGCCAGCAGCGTGTTCGTTATTTCTACTTTGTTTTTTTTTAATGTGTCCAAATGTTTGTTTTAGTGTCTCTTGGTATGTCTTATGTGGGGGGTGGTGGGGAGGGGAAAGGGGGGAACCACCCGGAAGTTCAGCAGTGGTCTTTTCCATCGCGGAGCGGGCGAACCCTTGCCGGGGGTCGCCAGAGAGGAGTGCTCCGATCGCTGGCCCGCAGACTGTTACAAGCTGAAGCCTTGTAAGTATGTGAAGCTTTTAGCCGCGGGCGAGGCGTGAACTTACCATCCGGAGCCTGTGATCCCTCGCGGGGATCCCCAGAGTAGAGCTCTGACCCCTGGCCTGCGGACTATAACATCCTGAAGCTGCGGTCTCCGGTAAGAAAGTGCAGATTCGGGACCTCCAAGGCGCGGAGTGTGTTTGACCGTCCCAACGTCGGAGTTTCAATCATCCCGACGAGAGGGCCTATACATTGGGCTGTCCGTTGCGGCGACTGCGGTGGGTTCATGGCCCCGACCACAGGTGAACAAAGAGGAGACCTGACTGAACTTTCTGCCTTCCACCACAGTGAAGAATGCTGCGGTGAATGTTTGTTTGAAATCTTATTGTGTATTGTGTGTTCTTTTTTAATTGTGCCGCTGCTGGCCAATTCATTTCACTGCACCTTCGGGTGTATGTGACGAATAAAATTGACTTTGAATTTTGGTGATATTAAATATAATGCTTGTAAGAGTGCTGTTATAATCTGTAGAACCAAAGAGGATAAATGTCTAAAATGTTCTGATTTTTCATTATCTGACAATAATCTTAGTGTCTGTAATAAGGTAATATATCTTGGGCATTTTATTACAGAACAGATGATGAGGATATATATAGGCAACGACGTATGTTGCATGCACAGGCGAATATTTGAAGTTTAGTGCGTGTACAGATGTGGTGAAGATATGTGCTTAGAGCATATTGCACACCACTCTTTACTGCAAACTGTGGTCACACTACGGAAAGACAAGTTTGCAGATACTAAAGGTGGCCTATAATAATGCCATGAGAACAGTGCTAAGGAAACCTAGATGGTGTAGCAGACAATAGACAATAGGTGCAGGAGTAGGCCATTCAGCCCTTTGAGCCAGCACCGCCATTCAATGTGATCATGGCTGATCATTCCCAAACAGTGCCCCGTTCCTGCCTTCTCCCCACATTCACTGACTCTGCTATTTTTAAGAGCACTATCTAGCTCTTTCTTGAAAGCATGCAGAGAACCTGCCTCCACCGCCCTCTGAGGCAGAGAAATCCACAGAGTCACCACTCTCTGTGAGAAAAAGTGTTTCCTCGTCTCTGTTCTAAATGGCTTACTCCTTATTCTTAAACTGTGGCCCCGGGTTCTGGACTCCCCCAACATCGGGAACATATTTCCTGCCTCTAGCGTGTCCAAACCCTTAACAATCTTATATGTTTCCATGAGATCCCCTCTCATCCTTCTAAACTCCAGAGTGTACAAGCCCAGCTGCTCCATTCTCTCAGCATATGACAGTCCTGCCATCCCGGGAATTAACATTGTAAACCTGCGCTGCACTCCCTCAATAGCAAGAATGTCCTTCCTCAAATTAGGGGACCAAAACTGCACACAATACTCCAGGTGTAGTCTCACCAAGGCCCTGGACATCTGCAGTAGAACCTCCCTGCTCCTATACTCAATTCCTTTTTCTATGAATGCTAACATACATAGAAAAATAGGTGTAGGAGTAGGCCATTCGGCCCTTTGAGCCTGCACCGCCATTCAATATGATCATGGCTGATCATCCAACTCAGTTTCCCGTACCTGCCTTCTTTCCATACCCCCTGATCCCTTTAGCCACAAGAGCCACATCCAACTCCCTCTTGAATATAGCCAATGAACTGGCCTCAACGACCTTCTGTGGCAGAGAATAGTAAGATTGAACGAGAACTTACCAGTTCGAAGGTTGATCTTTATTTTATGAGGAGTCGAAGTGAGGGATTTCGTGAAGAGCCCGCCGGCGCGCATGCTCGACATACTTCAAAGTAGCGGCGTGGAATCACAGAAACCAACAAAGAAATGACTTCGCATAGTAAGATTGAAGTGACTAAGATTACCAGATGAAGGTGATTGAGGGTTGGGCGAGGAGGGCACGAAATCCCTCACTTCGACTCCTCATAAAATAAAGATCAACCTTCGAACTGGTAAGTTCTCGTTCAATCTTACTATTTCATTTCGGAGTCACGTGAGTGACTTCGTGAAGACTTCAAAGCTTCTGTGATTACACGCCCTGGACCACGTCCATGCTGACACACCACTACCAGGGATGGATGGGAGGAACAAACTTGCTCAATAGTTCATACTGCAAAACAAGAGCAGAGTTATTAATAACAAATCAAAACCCCTCATGCGGGGACATCTCCACGTTCGTGACCTGCATTCAGCACGGCTTCTGTAAACTGTAGAGGAGCAGCAACAGGCTTGTTATAAAAACGCTGGAACACAGCTTCATTAGCCCATCCTGCTGTGGCGAGAATTTGGTCCATGGGCACCTCCATGACCCTCGCCGTTGACGTCGATGCAGCCCTGTTGGAAAGAGACTTGAACACATTAGTGTCGATACCTGACTTACCCAAAACGACTGGAAGCCACATGGATATCGTCTGGACTGTCACTCGATGATGAGGTCTCTTATGAGTGACAAGCAGGTATCGCTCCATTCCTCTGATGCGTGCCGTCACCTTGACATAGTGGCGGATATGTGAGGCTACACATAGCCTAGCATCTGCGGGGTATGCCGGGAACTTCAGCTGCAGCCCTGTGCACCCAGGTCTATGCTGCTTTAGTAGCTCGTCAATGAAAAAGACTACTTCTGTGGGGGTAGACGTCATTCTGTCGACACGAAGTTTGTGTAGTGTCTGTACCCTCTGAGCTGAAGTCAGCGCTAGTAACATCACCAGCTTCATGGTGCGTTGGTCCAGTTGGAGCCCTTCCATGGGTGACCACGTCCTGAGCAGGGTTAATACGTCCCTGACATCCCAGGTGATATTATAGCGTGGTGTAGGCGGATTCATATTGAATATACCCCGCATGAGTCTGGACACTAGCCTGTTGGATCCTACCTCCAAACTGAGGTAGAATGATAGCGCACTTCTGGCGCTGTTGATGGCACTGTAACTTAAGTGTTCATCATGGTGCAACCCCGCGAGGAATTCCAGGACGTCGGTTGTTGTCACGTCATCGTACGTGATGCGAGAGCGGCTGCAGTAGGCTTCCCACTTCTTAATATGCGAGCGGTATCTTCGCCTTGTAGACTCTCGACACGACGCCCCGGTGGTATCCATGGTCCGAGCCGAGAGGCCGTATTGGACTAACGGCCTGTTCAGAACCTGCAAGCCAACAAATTTAAATAGCCATGGCAGGGATGCGGCTCCCCTGAGACAGGGTGAGTAACCAATTGTGGGCACCCTTCAAAAGGACCCAAGGTTCGTTGAGCATGTCAAAGACCACCGGATACCAAGGCTGTGTGGGCCAGTCGGGTATAATAAGGATGCCCTTGGCAGCATCTGCCTGAATCTTTCCCAATACCCGACTGATGAGGCAAAATGGGGGGAAGGCATAGAAAAACCACTTCCCCCAGTCCAGCGAGAATGCATCTAGCGCTATTGCCCCAGGATCTGGTTCCCATGAAACGTAGGTTGGTACCTGATGGTTCCACCGTGACGCAAAGAGGTCAATGTCCGGTTTACCAAATTTGGCTGTGACTTTAGAAAAGATCTCAGGATGCTACATCCATTCAATGTTGTCATTAAATTTGCGTGACCTGGTGTCCGCCACAGTATTAAGCTCACCTGGCAAATAGGTAGCTGAAATCCAAATGTCTCTTTGAACACACCAGAGCCAAATTGAGTTTGCCAATTTGTCACACGAAACAGGCCTGGTACCACCCATATGGTTTAAATATGCTACTGCTGTGGTGTTGTCTATTTGGAGACGGACATGTGCTCCAACAAGCTTAGAACAATACGCACGAAGTCCGTGGAATGCTGCCAGCAACTCCAAATAGTTAATCCCTTGAGTTAACAACATCGTTGATTCAAGGGTGTCCCATCTGCCACCACAACTAGAGCAATTATTCGTGGATCCCCAACCATTGGAGCTTGCATCAGTTTGCAAATATACCACCGGATTAGCCTCCCTAATAGGCTTGAATGAGTTGCTAATGTGACACACCCACCATTGCAACTCATTTATCGCTTCGGGCGGCAGCTGCATGGACCGATCATAATAACCAGCGTTCTGTTTTAACGCAGCAATTTTAGCTCTTTGCAAATTCTGATAATGCAAAGGTCCATATCGCGCTGCCGAAAACAAAGCTACCAGCTTCCCAATTATTGTAGCTAAGTGCCGAATCGATGGTATATTGGTGCGGATTAAATCTTGACACACCTGGGTAACCTCCTCAATCTTGTTAATTGGAATGGTAACCCTCATGCTTATAGAGTTCACCGTGAACCCTAGGTAATTAATCACCTGGGCAGGGTAGAACTTTGATTTCTCTGGATGGACAATAAACCCCAATTGTTGAAATATATTGACAGCAGCTGCAACACCCTGTTCAGCCAATTCCAGGGTGTGGCCCACAATTAAGACATCATCTAAATAGGCCATACTATATGGTGTCGTTGTCTCAAATAAGCCATAATTGGCTTCACTAATTTAGTGAACAATCTAGGGCTGTGGTGAGCTCATTAGGCAAAGCCTTGTACTGCCAGAGTTGCCCCATCCAGATGAATTTTTAAAACCTTCTGTCACATTTCTGGACGGATACGGAATAATATGCGTCTTTTAAACCGATGCATGCCATAAAACAACCATGAGAAATCAATGATTTGGTTGTTTCATCGTATCCATTTTAAAATGAGAATATGTTACAAAAGTATTCAAACGGGTTAGATCAATAATGACACGACAACTTCCATCCTTCTTAGGTCTGGTGAATATGTTCGAAACAAATTCAACTGGCTCATGCACCACTCTCTTAATCACTCCTTTGCTCAAGACTTAACAATTCCTTATAGCCGGCTGCCTGTTCTGCAGCAGATAATTTTAAATGTTCGAGCGGGCATGTGCTGGGATGGAGGAATGTCGCCATTAATAAACTCAATTTTATGCCCCTGAATATTCTGCAACACATACTCGTCACCAGTGAAATTACCTCATGCACCCAAAAAACCACCGAAGGTGACCACCAACATGTGAAGTTAAACAGAGAGAAAAGAGAGAACCAGACCCCCTCACCTCCGTGGTTACCGGCGGTCCTTGACACGCGTGTGTGGACGTGGAGGTGCTGGGTTGGCTTGAGGGCGCTGCGTCTTCGTTTTCCACCAGGGTCTCTGCCGACCCTGTCCTAAAAAAGACCCCTGGTGCTGGGTCTGATGTTGCTGTCGTTGTGGAGCTTGAGGGTGGGTCCTCGTCGAGGTACTGGCAGACCCTCGTGATCGAATGTATGGAGACTTTGAGCCTGACGGTGTGGGGGCACTCTGAGGGCGCATGATCCCCACCGTTTTGGCTTGCTCGTCAAGCTCTTTGACTCTCTTCGAGAGGTCCTTCCCAAAGAGCTGACGGGGCGGGGGCGGCGGCGGTGGTTTGCACACTCCTGCAAACTTTGGATTGAGCGCTGGGCGGATGCTGGTTTTGCGAAACCCGTTAATTTCGTGCTGGGTCGCGCACAGGAGGGCCAGGGCATCTCCCTGGTCCAAATTCAATTCGTCCCCGTCCACCGACCGCACAAAGGCGGTAATACCGGCCGTGAGGAGCTTCAGGATCCGCTGCAGTTTTACCTCCTGTTGACGGATAGCCGCACTGATGTTGCCCCATATCGGCGTATTGACCACAGGCACAGGAGTTGCAATTGGATGGAGCCTTGTGACGGCTCATTGCCTGGATGAGGACTTCTTCCTGCTGCTCCAGGCTGATAGTAGATGTTTGTGAAGACGCCCTGTGCCTGTTGCTGCCCTGCTGTTGTTGACGTTGAAGCAGGAGCTCCAGCAGCCGCTCCATACGGTCAATACGCCCTTCACCCTGAACACTCAGGTGGTCGGAGTCCTCCGGCTCTGAAAAGAAAACCGGGCTCCTGTCATCGGCCCGCACCTCGTCGAGGCCCTGCCGGTGCCGGTAGTTGTCGCCAACAGCCGCCGAGGCGAACTGCGCGATTCCTGCGCGGGCGTGTTCAACCGCCTCCGTTTAGCGGGAGCTGAAGCCGCTGCCACTAAGGGCACTTGCGGCGAGGTGTCGGCACCAGCCGAAGCATGGCTGCCTGGGGCCCGCGCAGTCTTGCCGGCTGCCCACATCGTGGACGTTGCCGACGCATGGTCTCGCCCACCCATCCATGGGGGGCTCGGCGACCGTGACGAGACCCGACTCGACCGACCCGTCCCGGCGTCGAGAGTCGGGGCGTGCCGGCTGGACCTCACAGCCGCCCCGGGTCTTTCCCTGGAACCTGACCGCTCCTCCGTGTCAGGCAATGCCTTAGCCCTGGTAGGGTTAGGCTTCTGGGCTCCTGCCCTTCCCCTTCTCGGAGTGGAACAGGCCGTGCAGCCGCACGCACCCAGCTCGAGGTCGCCAGCGAGCCCGCTGACGACCTGACTGCCATGGCAGGTCCCCCTGCTCTGGCGGCACACCACACTCCTCCTCGTCGAACTCCTCCGAGCTGTGGTGTGCTGGCGGATCTGGACCTGTAAACACAGGGCTTACCCACATCTCCGCCTGAGTCCCGGCCTGCGATGCAGGTACTGCCGATGGTAAAGGCCCCGGAACTGTTGACCGGCGAACTCGTCCTGACGTCCTCCGGCCCTTGGAACTCCCATCCATGTCCTTGCTGCAAGACAAAACCAACAACAAGGACCACCAACTAAAGGTAGAATACTTACCTCCGTGGCCCCTTCTGAAGGGCTGGCGAGGAGCGCGCTCCACCGCCAGCCGTCGCAGCAACGCGGTACGACGATATGTCGAGCATGCGCGCCGGCGGGCTCTTCACGAAGTCACTCACGTGACTCCGAAATGAAATTCCAGAGACTCACCACTCTCTGTGTAAAGAATGTTTTCCTCATATCGGTCCTAAAGGAATTTCCCCTTATCCTTAGACTGTGACCCCTTGTTCCGGACTCCCCCAACACCGGGAACAATCTTCCTGCATCTAGCTTGTCCAACCCCTTAAGAATTTAATAAGTTTCTATAAGATCCCCCCTCAATCTTCTAAATTCCCGTGAGTACAAGCCGAGTCTATCCAGTCTTTCTTCATATGAAAGTCCCGACATCCCAGGAATCAGTCTGGTGAACCTTCTCTGAACCCCCTCTAGGGCAAGAATGTCTTTCCTCAGATTTGGAGACCAAAACTGTACGCAATACTCTAGGTGTGGTCTCACCAAAACCCTGTACAACTGCAGTAGAACCTCCCTGCTCCTATACTCAAATCCTTTTGCTATGAATGCTAACATACCAGCAGTGCTAGTAACATGTTTGTGGCTGCAGAAGTCAGTACTTTAGAAGCTATACTAAGAAATCATATGTATAAATTCATTTGCAGGATAAATGACACTAAAAATGTAATTATCGTGGCCTTGCCATACATAAGGTTTAGCACTACATGCTACAAATCCAAGTGGAGACACTGATATCGCTGTCTCGTTATAGGACACTGATCTTTCTTTTTTATTCTGGATTTTAAATCATGTATTGTGTTTTTTGTATATAATTTATGATGCTTTTATGTGATATATTTGATTTTATATGTATTTTATTGTGTTTTTATATGCAATGTATTTTGGGCCGATGGTATGATGCAAAGCTCAAGGACACCGATCAATTTGAACAACTGAAAAAGGATACCGTCATGCACATAGCTCGCATCAACAAGACCTTGCTACCAGGAAAACTCAAGCTGTGGTGCTACCAATTTGGCATACTACCAAGAATCATGTGGCCTTTAACTTTGTATGAAATCCCCCATCAACAAAGTGGAAAAGCTGGAAAGAATGATCAGCACACATGTGAAACAGTGGCTTGGACTTCCACGGTGGCAAATTGGAATTACCCATTGCAGGACTTGTGGAAGAGTTCGAATGCACTAAAGCAAGGTTGGTCATGACCCTCACTGAATCTGAAGATGCTGTTATTCGAACAGCGGCCCCCCGTGTGGCAACGGGGAGGAAGTGGACCCCATCTGAAGCCGTTCAGAGTGCTAAGTCTGCTCTTCATTTCCGGGATATGGTTGGCCAAGTCCAACACGGGAGAGCCGGGCTCGGGCTCGTCCCAAAAGCACCTCAATGGCACAAGGCAACATCAGTGCAGAAAAGACGGCTCGTGGTGGAGGAGGTGAGAAGACGGGAGGAGGCAGAGCAACACGCCAAGGCCGTCTCAATAGCCAAGCAGGGCCAATGGACTAATTGGGAGAGCCTGGAAAAGAGGATACTCAGCTGGCGTGACATCTGGCAAATTGAAGGATCTCGGCTAAGTTTTGTCATCAGAGTAACTTATGATATTCTACCATCACCCCAGAACCTGAAGCAGTGGTTCAGAGAAGACCCCGCTTGCTCCCTCTGCCAAGCACCTGCATCACCAAGGCACATTTTAAGGATACAAGGATACAAAGGACATTTATTATCACATACACCGATTGGTTTAGTGAAATATGACTTGCCATTGCAGCACACAAATAAAGATAAGACCCAACATCAAGGAATTTAACAGTTAACATAAAACATCCCCCAGAATGGTCCCCACTGTGGGGGAAGGCAGCATAAGTCCAGTCCCATCCCCTGTTCATCCATAGTCGGGCCTATTGAGGCCTCTGCAGTCACCGATACGGCAGCCCGATGCTTCATGCCCTCTCGCTGGATGATGGAGTTCTGGCGACGGGTGAACACTCTCAGCGGCTCGGAGTGTCTGCAGCGGCCGCTTCCTCCCCGGAGACTGCGGCTCCCGAAGTCCACGGGCCGCGCTGGTCGGAGCTCCGACACTGGCGACCTCGTTGTGAGATACCAGGCTCCGCGGTGTTTAAAGTTCAGCGCCGCCCGCGGCCGGAAGCTCCACAGACCGCAGCTCCGCGATGTTGGAGTCGGCGGTCACAGTATTCCAGAGCTTACTGCATGGCGACCCGGGTAAGGCATCGCACGCTCCACGATGGTCCCTCTGCGCTGAGCCACCGCTGAAGCTGAAGTCCTGGCCGGTCCCGGCAGGAAAACGCCGCTCCAATCTGCCCGTAGGCCGCGAGGAAGGGGCGAAAACATGGCTCGGCAAAAAGCTGCATCTCCGACCAGGTAGGGACTGAGAGAAATAGTTCCCCCCCCTTGTCCACCCCCCCCCCCCCCTTTCTCCACCCCCCCATCCCCCACATAAAAAGACAAAACGACCTCCAACACAAACACTTTTAACTAACTAAAAATTAAAAAAAGAGTGAAAAGACTAACAGCTGCTGGCAGGGCAGCCATACTCGACGGCGCCCCCGGATGCTGTCGAGTATTAACAGGATGCACTAGGCGGCATAACCAAGTTGTCAGACAGCTGTCATCAATCCTTGAACAGAGGCGACCGATCACAAATGCTTCCCCAACAACATCGGCAGGAAATGTCCACTTCACAACAATTGAGAGGAAGCTTATGAGAACAAAAAGACCAAGTACTCTGAACTGGCAAATTAAGCTTCCCAGAATGGCTGGAAGACCAAGATTTTTTCCTGTCGAAGTGGGATCCAGGGGATTTGTTGCTACATGGATGACTAGGCTATTATAGAAAATGAGGGTGAGGGGTCGCTCCCTCCAACGAGGGGTCGCTCCCTCCCTCCATCAAGTCATTATCAAATTCTGCAGAAAAAAGCAGCAATTGGATTTGGATCAAAAGGAGAGACAACAATTTGTGCTGCAAGATGAAGACAGGAGGGTTTGGAATTGCGGGGGTGTAACTGGGACGCCAGGTATTCCCGATGAGCCTTCTGGAGATGTTGTGGGATTATCAATGAAACATCAAAGAAGGAGGGTGCCCACCTGATTACCCCGATGACGTACCTACCCTACCTTTCACCACTCCAATCCCACTGCAAATAGCAAGAGTGCCGACTTATTACAGGGATTGAAACATCAAGTCCTATTAGCTCTACTATGTAATGTCCCTTGTCTGGACCTTGAGTCCGAAAGAAAGTTTATTATTATGCTACACATTAAGAAGGCATTAGGACCAGTCCAGAGCAAGACAGCCCCCCTCAAATCCTCTACAGAGGGAGTAATCACAGACGAATGCCAGCAGATGGAGTGATGGGTGGAACACTACTCCGACCTCTACTTAAGAGAGAACACTGTCCCTCTCAGCCCTTGATGCCATAGAGTGTCTGCCGACCATGGATCAGTTAGACACAGAGCCGATGGTAGCAGAGCTCAGCAAGGCCGTTGACAACCTGGCCTCGGGCAACGCCCCAGGCAGCGACGGGATTCCCTCTGACCTGATCAGGCATTGCAAGATTACCTTACAAGCCGTTGGTGAAATGGCCAAAGTCTAACAGCAAGGAGTGGGAAATCATCAATGCAGATGTGAGTTTAAGTGGAAACAAGGGATCAACAGAAAATAAGTTGGTGAAGATGGGTGATCTAGTCTACAGCTATGGAAAGGAGAAATTTGTTGAGAAGGAACAACTCAGCAGGAAAGATAGGCCTCCTCCCCCCCAAGTCCCGTCGTCTCCAGGAAAAGCAACGACGTTAAAGAAAGAAAAGGCCTGAGGAAGGTGTGGAAAAAAGCAACAGCAGAAGAAAGGGAGGGCATCAATCTCCTTCGAAAGGGCCTAAAACAGAGGCGCTCGAAGCTGCGCCGAGCGGAGAATTTAAGGAAATAACGCAAAAAGAAGGAAAAAGCAAGAACAGACCGACAAAGATCCCTTTAAGTTTGTGAAAGGCTTTTTCACAAAAGAAAAAAGCGGATCCCTGAAAGCGTCAAAAAAGGAGGTTGAAGGACACATCAGAACCATCCACACTGATGAGTTAAAAGATGAACCGATTTTTGTCCCCATTGACATCCCACCAATTTCATCCCCACACCATCAATTTGACATCAGCCCTCCCAAGCTGCGTGAGGTAAAAGAAGTAGTGCGGAAGGCAAGAATGGCCTCTGCACCAGGCCCTAATGGTGTTCCGTATTGTGTCTACAAGAATGCCCCAGATATTCTGAAATTCCTCTGGAGGAACATAAGGGTTGCGTGGGAAAAGGAAGTCATCCCTAAAGCCTGGCGAAGAGCGGGGGAGTCCTGATCCCAAAATAAAAAAATTCTTCCACCATCGAACAGTTTCGGCAAATAAACCTTCTTAACATAGAGGGCAAGATCTTTTTCAGTGTGGTGGCGAAAAGACTTGCAAAGTATTTGAAACAAAACCATTTCATTGATACGTCAATCCAAAAGGATGGCTTCTCGGGATGCCTTGAACATACCAGCATCATATGGCATCAAATCCAGACTGCTAAGAAAGAATGAAAGAATCTGCATGTCTCTTCCTCAATCTGGCCAACGCCTATGGATCAGTTCCTCATTCGCTACTGTTCTGCTTTTGAATTCTTTCAGGTGCCTGCAATAATAACAAATCTGGTTTAAAAAAAACTACCACCAGGATCTGCAATTTTGTCTCACAACATCAGTCTTTACCCAGGGCTCTCGCTTAACTTTTTTTCCCTGATGCCAGCCGGGCAACCTTGACAGCTTTTTAGGTTGCCAAATGACAGTTTAGGTGGTCATTGAAGACGGTTTGCATGACGCGTGCGATAATGTGCTCGGACAAAGTGCGTAGTTATCAGTCGAAATTATGCTCAGTGAAGAATTCACATATTATGTTCAAGACCCATCAGGCCGAAACCCATCAGTCTGAAGAATGGTTTAGGCCAGAAACGTTGCCTATTTCCTTCGCTCCATAGATGCTGCCGCATCCGCTGAGTTTCTCCAGCACTTTTGTCTACATTCACATATTATTTCTGCTTCAAATAACTCACAAACTAAACATATTCATCAATCAAGACATGATACATACCACAATGACATGCAGCAAAATTATAATACAATATCTCAACTCTTTTTACACATTGCAATGAATGCAATTTCTATTAGTTCTTTCCACTTCCAAACAAAAATGTGGTTGGATTATTCAACGTATGATCAACTTGTGTCAATAAATCCTGGACTGTGGTAACATATATGCTTAACCATGCACACTACAGATTGATGCATGTTTTCTGTGAAGGACCGAAAATTACCATGACATGGCCATAGCATGGGTCGTTATTGCTATTGGCACAGAAACACTCTGGCTTCGCACATAATTTATCCATAACAAAATATACAGGTTGCAAGGGGCATTTTATGATAATAGTTGTTAAAACCGACAATACTCATCTGACAGGTTAAACATTACACTAACTGACAAGACATGGCCAAAGGACATAACTGCAGCAAACGTTCTTTTGGTAATATGTTTAAAGGTGTCAAAACAAATAATAACATTGGGAATTAAAACATATTTGATTAAATTCCGTTATCAAACATAATCCATGTTCGCTCTGAAGGCCATGAAGCACAATAGGGTCAAGGGTGTGTGAATCAGTGCAGGGTGGATAGATGGTGGTGGTGGGGGGGGGGGATTGAGAAGGCAATCGGTGTGGAATGGATGGATTGAGGCAGGTGAGTTAGTATGTGTTGGTTGGAGTATGTAAAATTGTGAGGGGAGAGCACGGGGAATGTCAGTGGTGTTGAATGGGGGGATCAGTACAGGATGGATGGGGGGGGGATCAGTGTAGGATGAATGGGGGTTCAGTACCGGATGAATGGGGTAGACAAAAATGCTGGAGAAATTCAGCGGGTGAGGCAGCATCTATGGAGTGAAGGAAATAGGCAACGTTTCGGGTCGAGACCCTTCAGACAGTTCCCCCCATTCTTCTTGAATGGGGGGGATCAGTACAGGATGGATGGGGGGTTCAGTATAGGATGAATGGTGGGGGGGGGGGTTCAGGACAGTGTGGATCGGAGGGTCTATGCAGGATGAATGGGGGATCACTGCAGGATGAATGAGGGGATCAGTACGGGATGAATGAGGGGATCAGTACAGGATGCATGAGGGGATCAGTACAGGATGAATGGGGAGATCAGTAAAAGATCACTTCTGGATGGATGGGGGGATTGCTGCAGGGTAAATGGAGGGTGGGTCAGTACAGGATGAATGGGTGGTTCAGTGCAGTATGAATGGGGGGAGAAGTGCAGGATGGATGGGAAGGGGGGGGGGGGTCAGTAAAGGATGAATTGGGGGACCAGTGTAGGATGGGATAAGAGGGGTGGAGGGGGACGTACGAGAGAGAGAGAGACAGGGGGGGGGGTGAAGGGGCAGAGGAGGTGGGGAGGAAGGAAGGTCCGCGCTCCTCGGACAACATCGCCCACTGCCTTGGCCGTCCCTGTCCAACGCCAAAGTGCCGCCGACTCCTCGCCACCGCCTCGCCTCCTCCAGCCAACAGCAAGGTGCGGGGCCTAGCGGTGCAGCTCAAAGATCCTATAGGATCTGTCGTGCAGCTGCTTCAGACGGTGGAAGGAGACCTCCCTCCCTCTCCCCCTCCCTCCCTCCCTCCCTCACAGCCTCGGCGCGCGACACGGGTTGATTTGAAAGTGCTGTTCGTGGAGTTGCAAGCAGCGATCAGGGCGATAGCAGCCGCTGATGGCAAATCCGCAAAAAGGCGCTTTCAAACAACCCGTCTCACACGCCGACGCCGGGAGGGGGGAGGGAGAGGGAGGCCTCGTTCCGCCGAGCGGGGTGAGAGAGGAGGAGGCAGTGGAGTCACTGTCGCGGCCCGTCATTTGCTCCGCCCTTCGTCACCCCGCTCCTAGCAAAGATATATTTGGCTCCTAGTATTTCTGCCTCGCAATTAAAGTTACTAGAGGAATACAGCCGGCACCCACACGAAACGCCAGTTCCCATACTCCAGCGGAGTTACTCCAGTTTTTGCATCTACCGGTATAAACCAGTATTTGGGTGCCAAGCCGAGCAAAATGAGTCGGCGTTTAGTTTGCCCGGGGGCACTTTGGTGGTCAATGGCACCCGGGCAACTGGTAATTTCAAGCCCTGTTCACCACAGCGTGGCAATCACTGGAAGTAGGCATCATGGCAGGGTGCACCATCTCCCCATTGACCTTCACTATGGCAATGGAGCTCATTATCAGAGCATCAAAATGGGTTGTGGGAAGAAAACGGCTACAGTGTTGTAGATGTTTAGTGCATGTCCCTTTAATTGTAGGTTGTGTAGCCACTCCCCTTTCACCAAGTATATTACTGTCTCTCCATCCCTAGTACCTCCTCTAGTAAAAACGTGCAGACCATGTGCAACTAGGGCATCGATGTATGTGATTAATAAAAGACTTGGTAAAGACAAAAAAAAAAAAAAAAAAAAAAAAAAAAAATTCAAAATTTAAGGACTATATCCTGGGAACTGAATTCTCTATTGAGACCGACCACCAGCCTCTGGTCACCATCCTCGGCAAGCCGATTCACGCTGCCTCCTCCAGGCTGCAGCGGATGATGCTGCAGCTGCAGCGTTTTACCTTCTCCGTAGTGTACCGTAGAGGCAAGGACATGTTTATTGCTGACACGTTGTCTCGGGCTCCTCTGGCTTCGACCACCCGTCACCCTTACGAGGCATCAGGTATGATTGTCCTGAACGTCAACTTTGTTCCTTCAAAACAACTACAGTGCTTAGTTAAACACACTGCTGCTGATGCCTCGCTCCAACAGCTAGCTGCGGTCATTCAAAGGGGTTGGCCCGAGCGACGTTCTTCCCTGCCCGCCGCGGCAGTGCCCTACTTCCTGGTCCGTGACGAGCTGGTGCTACGAGATGGAGTTATCGTTAAGGGTCACAAGGTTGTGGTACCTGAGGCTCTTCGCCAACAGTATTTCGACGCCGCACATCGGGGTCATCCTGGCGCCGAGGCCACTCTCTCTATCGCCCAAAGCCAGTTTTATTGGCCTGATATGGCTATGTATTTTCGGGACCGGGTGTCATCCTGCCCTACCTGCAACAGTCTCGCCCCGCAACAGCAGCGTTTGCCCCTTCTGCAGCAGCCCGCACCAGACCTGCCATGGTCGGCACTGGCAACGGACATTTTTGAGTGGCACGGCAAGCACTTCTTGGTGCTTGTCGACTCTTACTCCAACTGGTATGAGGTCGACCAGCTGTTTTCTCTCTCCTCTTCTGCTGTCATCGCGAAGCTGCGCCGCCACTTCGCGACCTTTGGATCACCGGCGAGCCTGCAGTCAGACAACGGCAGCCAGTTTACCAGTGCGGAGTTCAAGGACTTTGCTGACCGCTGGAACTTTCGGCATTACACTAGTAGCCCTGAGTACCCTCAGAGCAATGGCCTGGCCGAGCGTGCTGTTCGCAGCGCAAAGGACTTGTTGAATCGCTGCCGCGCATCGAAGTCTGACATTTACCTCGCCCTCCTCAACCTGCGAAACATTTCCCGTGACGGTGTTCTGGGGTCCCCGGCGCAGCGCCTCATGTCCCGGGTTACTCGACCTCCCATTCCGGTGGCCCAGCAGACTCTTACCCCAGCTGTTGTAAAACCTGCCGTGGTCCGTGAGCGTATTGCTACCAAGCAGTCCGTTCAGAAGCGTTCCCACGACAGGTCTTGCCGTGCCCTGCCTCCTCTGTCTCCTGGTCAGGTTGTCCGCATGCATTCCACCTCCGGTCACCCTGGCCTTGCGGTTGTTGTTGGGACGGCTGGTTCACCTCGCTCCTATCTGGTGAACCTCGATGGTACTGTTTACCGTCGGTCCAGGCGACACCTCCGCCTGGTGAACGAGCCTTCTCCTCCTCCTCCTGCTGACCCCCATGCTCCCCCTCTGTCCGCTCTCCCGCCTGTAGCGGTCACTAAGCCTGTGCCTGCTCGCCCTGTCCCGGTTCTTCTCCCTGTGCCTATTCCCGTGCCTCCGGCCGTCTCTTCCCCATCGCCAGGTCGCTCGCCTCCAATCCCTTTGTCACCACGCAAGTCCCCACATTGTAGTCCTTCTGTAGTGGGGTCTCCCCCGGTGCCCGTTTCTTTGGGGGGAGAGGGTGTGAGCGGGGTTCGTACCCGCTCGGGGCGGATTGTGAGGGCGCCTGACCGTTATGGCGATTATGTTTGATTGCTGCTATTTTACTGTTTATCCTTTTCCAGTTGCTCTAGTGTATGAGACATGGTCGGCTGTCACGTTCCTTTCTTTTGTAAGAGGAAGGATGTAGATGTTTAGTGCATGTCCCTTTAATTGTAGGTTGTGTAGCCACTCCCCTTTCACCAAGTATATTACTGTCTCTCCATCCCTAGTACCTCCTCTAGTAAAAACGTGCAGACCATGTGCAACTAGGGCATCGATGTATGTGATTAATAAAAGACTTGGTAAAGAGACACTGTGTACGTGTAAACCTCTTTACAAGTGTGGTCAGCGATTGCCACCGGTACGAGCCTATATGGACGATATAACAACACTAACAACAACTATCCCCTGCACCAAGAGACTTCTGGAAAAACTTCATCAAAACATCACATGGGCAAGGATGAAGATTAAACCCAGCAAGTGCAGAAGGATCTCCATTGTCAAGGGTCAAGTCGAGGATCAAAGATTTCACATTGACGGAATACCTGTTCCAACCAAAGATTATAGAGGTGCAAGAATCGCCACTCAGTGGAAATCCAATGGACTGGTGTGTAGTACGGAACGTCACGGCCGCCATTTTGGAGGATTGCCTCCCCATGTGTAATCCGCTCCAAAGCTACAGAGCAGTTGTAAGCAAAGATTATAGAGGAGCAAGATGCATTAGAAAGTTATTAGACTTATTTGTAATAGATCTTTACTTACCTCTCGATCCCTCTCTCTCTCCCACTCTCGATCTTTCTCTCCCTCTCGATCCCTCTTTCTCTCGATCTTTCTCTCCCTCTCTTTCGATCTCCCTCTCTCTATCTCCCCTCAATCCCTCTCTCCCCTATCTTCTCTCGATCTCCCTCCCTCCACTCCCCTCTTTCCCTCTCTCTCTCTCCCCCTCCCTTTTCCCCCTGTTCCCCCATTTCCCTCGCATCTTTCCTCCCCAGCCCCTCCTCTGCATAGTTTACCTTGCATTGTACAGCTTCCCTTGTATTGCTTTAACACACACTGTGCACAAAATTACAGGCACACACATTCATATAAATATATGGTGGGACAGATAGAAGCAAATCTTTGGATAGAAGAGCTTATTAAAATCTTCCTACAAAGACCATTATGTAATTTATTTCTATCCTCTTTTGGGCCGAAGGCATAGCAGGGCTGCCAACTCTCACACAGAGGGAAGGAGAGAGGGAAATCGAGAAGAGAGGGGAGAGAGATAGATCGAGAGGGGAGAGAAAGAGTTCGAGAGGGGAGAGAAAGTTCGAGAGGGGAGAGAAAGAGTTCGAGAGGGGAGAGAAAGAGTTTGAGAGGAGAGAGAAAGAGATCGACAGGGGAGAGAGAGCGATCGAGAGGGGAGAGAGAGCGATAGAAAGAAGAGAGGGTGATCGAGAGAAGAGAGGGGATCGAGAGATAAGTAAAGATCTATTACAAATAAATCTAATCACTTTCTAATGCATCTTGCTCCTCTATAATCTTTGCTTGCAACTGCTCTGTAGCTTTGGAGCGGATTACACAGTGGCAGATCGAGAGACAAAGATCATAGAGAAGCTCAGTTTTCCAGTAGACGCCATAGTCGACGCCATCTCTGGTCCGCTAATATGGCGTTGACAATCACACACGTGATACTACGCCTTTTCCACTGAGTGGCGCATCTTGCTCCCCTATAATCTTTGGTTCCAACTGTTCAGAAATGCCAGTGAAGAGTTTGGGCCAATGGTATGATGCAAAGCTCAAGGACACCGATCAGTTTGAACAACTGAAAAAGGATACCGTCATGCACATAGCTCGCATCAACAAGACCTTGCTACCAGGAAAGCTCAAGCTGTGGTGCTACCAATTTGGCATAGTACCAAGAATCATGTGGCCTTTAACTTTGTATGAAATCCTCATCAACAAAGTGGAAAAGCTGGAAAGAATGATCAGCACACATGTGAAACAGTGGCTTGGACTTCCACGATGCTTAAGTGCTGTCGGACTGTATGGGAGTGGCAAATTGGAATTACCCATTGCAGGTCTTGTGGAAGAGTTCGAATGCACTAAAGCAAGGTTGGTCATGACCCTCACTGAATCTGAAGATACTGTTTAAAGTTCAGCGCCGCCCGCGGCTGGAAGCTCCACAGACCGCAGCTCCACGATGTTGGAGTCGGAGGTCACAGCACTCCGGATCTTACTGCACGGCAACCCGGGTAAGGCATTGCCCGCTCCACGATGGTGCCGCCGCTGCCGCCGCTGAAGTCTGGCCGATCCCGGCAGGAAAACCCCGCTCCAGTCTGCCCTTAGGCCGTGAGGAAGGGGCGAAAACACAGCTCGGAGAAAAGCCGCATCTCCGACCAGGTAGGGACGAGAAAAATAGTTTCCCCCTTCCCCCCCCGCCACCCCCCACATAAAAAGACTAAACGACCTCCAATACAAACACTTTTAACTAACTAAAAATTTAAAAAAAAGGTGAAAAGACTAACTGGTGACAGGGCAGCCTTACTCAATGGCGCCCCCGGATGCTGTCGAGTATTAACAGGATGCTCTATGAGCTCGGCCAAGGGTGTTACACTTGGCGGCATAACCAAGTTCTCAGACAGCTGTCATCAATCCTTGAACAGAGGCGAACGATCACAAATGCTTCCCCACCAACATCGGCAGGAAATGTCCACTTCACAACATTTGTACAAGCAGGCCAACCTCCAGAGCGCCAGATAACATCAATGGAGGCAAAGCATTCTGCAGCCTGCTCGGGATTTGAAAATGGGACTGAAAAAAAGGCTTGTGTGTCCCCCAGGCATTGTGGCTACAACACTCCGGCCAGACATGGTCCTGTGTCCACAACAGCCAAGTTGGCATGCGTTGTGGAATTGACAGTTCCATGGGAAGATGGTGTTGAAGAAGCTTATGAGAGGAAAAAGACCAAGTACTCTGAACTGACAACTGAAGCTTCCCAGAATGGCTGGAAGAGCAAGATTTTCCCTGTTGAAGTGGGATTTGTTGCTACATCGATGACCAGGCTATTAAAGAAATTAGAGACTAGGCTAAATCAAATACACAGGACTATAGAAATAGAAAGACAGAAATTCTTGATGAATGTTTGAATAAACACCCTAATACAGAAAAATTGATATCTTATATTTATAATATTCTATTGGATAATGATGCACCCATGATGTAAATATATAGGCAATCATGGGAAAATGAACTAGGCCAAACAATAAGGCCAGAAATATGGGACAAAAGCTTACAAAATATACATCACTGTTCATTAAATGCTAGACATTCTTTAATACAATTTAAAGTATTACATCGATTGAACTATTCAAAAACAAAATTAAATAGAATTTTCCCATGCATATCTCCTATTTGTGAAAAATGTCAACACTCAGAGGCTAACTTAACGCACACATTTGTAAGTTGTAAAAAAATTAATAATTTTTGGATGGAAATTTTAAAGATAATTTCAGAAGTTGTCAATACCCAATTGGACCCCGATTCAAAATTAATAATATTAGGAATACTAGAACAAAATCAATTATTTACAACAAACCAAAGAAACTTTATCGATTATAGTTTAATAATTGGGAAAAAATTAATATTAAAATTTTGGAAAGGCCCTATAACCCCCACAATTAAAATGTGGACTATGGAAATGTCAGAGACCCTACATTTGGAAAGATTAAGATTTGTCTTCATGGACAAACAAGAACTATTTACTAGAATATGGTCCTCATTCATTGAATATTTGAAGGGGCAAACCGGTTCGGCACGTGAACCTGACTGAAACCCGAATCAAGGATTAGATGAAGAATTACATTTTATAATCCACGGACATATCTCCAATGATGTATAATTAGCTGATTATTCCATTCTCTTTTAATTTTTTTGGTTTCTTTTCTTTCCCTCTATTATTTTCTATCTATATAAAAATTTAAAAAAATATATATAAGTACAATTATTATACAATTATTACAGGGATTGAAACTTCAAGTCCTATTAGCTCTACTATGTAATGTCCCTTGTCTGGACCTTGAGTCCGAAAGAAAGTTTATTATTATTATTATTATTATGCTACACATTAAGAAGGCATTAGGACCAGTCCAGAGCAAGACAGCCCCCCTCAAATCCTCCACAGAGGGAGTAATCACAGACGAATGCCAGCAGATGGAGAGATGAGTGGAACACTACTCCGACCTCTACTTAAGAGAGAACACTGTCCCTCAGCCCTTGATGCCATCGAGTGCCTGCCGACCATGGATCAGTTAGACACAGAGCCGATGGTAGCAGAGCTCAGCAAGGCCATTGACAGCCTGGCCTCGGGCAAGGCCCCAGGCAGCGACGGGATTCCCTCTGACCTGATCAGGCATTGCAAGATTACCTTACAAGCCGTTGGTGAAATGGCCAAAGTCTAACAGCAAGGAGTGGGAAATCATCAATGCAGATGTGAGTTTAAGTGGAAACAAGGGATCAGCAGAAAATAAGTTGGTGAAGATGGGTGATCTAGTCTACAGCTATGGAAAGGAGAAATTTGTTGAGAAGGAACAACTCAGCAGGAAAGATAGGCCTCCTCCCCCCAAGTCCTGTCATCTCCAGGAAATCCAACAACGTTAAAGAAAGAAAAGGCCTGAGGAAGGTGTGGAAAAAAGCAACAGCAGAAGAAAGGGAGGGCATCAATCTCCTTCGAAAGGGCCTAAAACAGAGACTCTCGAAGCTGCGCAGAGCGGAGAATTTAAGGAAACGACGCAAAAAGAAGGAAAAAGCAAGAACAGACCGATAAAGATCCCTTTAAGTTTGTGAAAGGCATTTTCACAAAAGAAAAAAGTGGATCCCTGAAAGCGTCAAAAAAGGAGGTTGAAGGACACATCAGAACCATCCACACTGATGAGTTAAAAGATGAACCGATTTTTGTCCCCGCTGACATCCCACCAATTTCATGCCCACAACATCAATTTGACATCAGCCATCCCAAGCTGAGTGAGGTAAAAGAAGTAGTGAGGAAGGCAAGAATGGCCTCTGCACCAGGCCCTAATGGTGTTCCGTATTGTGTCTACAAGATTGCCCCAGATATTCTGAAATTCCTCTGGAGGAACATGAAGGTTGTGTGGGAAAAGTAAGTCATCCCTAAAGCCTGGCGAAGAGCGGGGGAGTCCTGATCCCAAAATAAAAAAATTCTTCCACCATCGAACAGTTTCGGCAAATACACCTTCTTAACATAGAGGGCAAGATCTTTTTCAGTGTGGTGGCGAAAAGACTTACAAAGTATTTGAAACGAAACCATTTCATTGATACGTCAATCAAAAAGGCTGGCTTCTCGGGATGCCTTGAACATACCAGCATCATATGGGATCAAATCCAGACTGCTAAGAAAGAATGAAAGAATCTGCATGTCTTGTTCCTCAATCTGGCCAACGCCTATGGATCAGTTCCTCATTCGCTACTGTTCTGCTTTTGAATTCTTTCAGGTGCCTGCAATAATAACAGATCTGGTAAAAAAAACTACCACCAGGATCTGCAATTTTGTCTCACAACATCAGTCTTTACCCAGGGCTCTTGCTTAACTTTTTTTCCCTGTTGCCAGCCGGGCAACCTTGACAGCTTTTTAGGTTGCCAAATGACAGTTTAGGTGGTAATTGAAGACGGTTTGCATGATGCGTGCGATAATGTGCTCGGACAAAGTGCGTAGTTATCATTCGGAATTATGCTCAGTGAAGCATTCACATATTATGTTCAAGAAGGAACTGCAGATGCTGGAAAATTGAAGGTAGACAAAAGTGCTGGAGAAACTCAGTGGATGTAGCAGCATCTATGGAGCGAAGGAAATAGGCAACGTTTCAGGCCGAAACCCATCAATCTGAAGAATGGTTTAGGCCAGAAACGTTGCCTATTTCCTTCGTTCCATAGATGCTGCCGCATCCGCTGAGTTTCTCCAGCACTTTTGTCTACATTCACATATTATTTCTGCTTCAAATAACTCACAAACTAAACATATTCATCAATCAAGACATGATATATACCACAATGACATGCAGCAAAATTATAATACAATATCTCAACTCTTTTTACACATTGCAATGAATGCAATTTCTATTAGTTCTTTCCACTTCCAAACAAAAATGTGGTTGGATTATTCAGCGTATGATCAACTTGTGTCAATAAATCCTGGACTGTGGTAACATATATGCTTAACCATGCACACTACAGATTGATGCATGTTTTCTGTGAAGGACCGAAAATTACCATGACATGGCCATAGCATGGGTCGTTATTGCTATTGGCACAGAAACACTCTGGCTTCGCACATAATTTATCCATAACAAAATATACAGGTTGCAAGGAAATTTCTAACGGCATTTTATGATAATAGATGTTAAAACCGACAATACTCATCTGACAGGTTAAACATTACACTAACTGACAAGACGTGGCCAAAGGACATAACTGCAGCAAATGTTCTTTTGGTAATATGTTTAAAGGTGTCAAAACAAATAATAACATTGGGAATGAAAACACATTTGATTACATTCCATTATCAAACATAATCAATGTTCGCTCTGAAGGCCATGAAGCACAATAGGGTCAGGGGGTGTGTGAATCAGTGCGGGGTGGATGGATAGGTGGTGGGGGGGGGGGGGTTGAGAAGGCAATCGGTGCGGAATGGATGGATTGAGGCAGGTGAATTAGTACGTGTTGGTTGGAGTATGTAAAATTGTGAGGGGAGAGCACGGGGGATGTCAGTGGTGTTGAATGGGGGGGATCAGTACAGGATGGATGGGGAGGGATCAGTATGGGGATGAATGGGGGTAGACAAAAATGCTGGAGAAATTCAGCGGTTGAGGCAGCATCTATGGAGCTAAGGAAATAGGCAATGTTTCGGGTCGAGACCCTTCAGACAGTTCCCCCCTTTTTTTGAATGGGGAGATCAGTACAGGATGGATGGGGGGGGGGTGGTCAAGAAAGTGTGGATCGGCGGGTCTATGCAGGATGAATGGGGGATCACTGCAGGATGAATGAGGGGGATCAGTATAGGATGATTGGGAGATCAGTACGCAATGAATGGGGGATCAGTACGGGATGAATGAGGTGATCAGTACGGGATGAATGAGGTGATCAGTACAGGATGCATGAGGGGATCAGTAAAAGATGAATGGGGAGATCACTACTGGATGGATGGGGGGATTGCTGCAGGGTAAATGGAGGGTGGGTCAGTATGGGATGAATGGGTGGTTCCGTGCAGTATGAATGGGGGGCGAAGTGCAGGATAGATGGGAATCAGGCACGTGCCGTCAGGGTAGGCAAGGTAGAGACTGCCTACCCTCACTAAAATTATAACATAGTGATTACTAAATATAAATAGTAAAGGCATGGGAGAATTATGCCTATGTAAGAGACCGATCTCTTAGGTAGGCATAATTCTCCGTGCCTTTCATCCGCAGCGCTTGTAACCCTTGAAGCTCTATGCAGCCCATGTGCCATCAGCGCTGCCTGAAGCCGTCAGTTTTAAGCGTGGCTGAAGGCAGCATAAATTCTGCCTTTGCAGCACTGCGCATGCGCAGCACAAGTTTCTTGGCGGGGATTTCAAATATGTTTTTTCGTGTACCAATGATGTGGTAAGTACATTTCTTGGTGATGTTTTTAAATACCGTATTTCCCGGGGTGTGGGGGTGGGGGGGTGGGGGGGTGGGGGGGAGAGCTCCTTGCCAAGCGTTTGGGAAGTCTGGCCCGGGGTAAAGTTGCGGGGAGGGCACGAATGTTATGAAGGAGGCGATTGGGATACTTGCGACGCTCCTTGCACGGAGGCGTGGAATGCCACCGCATTAAGGCCGGGGGGGGGGAGGGGGGGGGGGTGAGGAGAGAAGTAGCTCGGGTGGCCGAGCAGACGCCAGGCCGGACAGCGGAACCAGCCGCCACCTTAGCTCCTGCTGCCGGTCCCCGCTCACCTCTGGCAGCTCTCCGTCTAAAAACGTCTCTCCTGCAGCTCGCTGGCCTCACTCGTGTCCTTAAATTCCGACAGCGCAATTGAGGTTGCTCGGCTGTGGGAATTTAAGGATTTGCAGGAAGCCGCTGACATGAGCGAAGTCGGCGAACGGCTGGTGACCGGTGTTCCGACGGAGAGCACTGCCAAAGGTGAGCGGGCCAGCTGAAGTGGCGGCCAGTTCTGCTGTCGGGTCCCGGTGGCCGCTCGCAGCTACCCGAGCTGCTTCTATCCCCAGCTACAGTGCGTGGCTTCGCGCCCGGAGAGCTGCGGTAGCGGTGAGTGAGTGAGTTACTGGCATTATCCCCGACACCCTCCTTCTCAACACTCGTGCCCTCCCCCTGTACTTACTTTACCCCCGGCACAGACTCTCCACACGCTGTGAAAGGAACTGTTCCCCCAATTGGTCCCTTGAACAAGTGTTGTCATTCAATAAGATGACAACTGATTCAACTATTCTCTGTACTCCCGTTTTTCCCACCATCTCTCCATCTCTCCATCTGCCATCACCCTTCATACCCTACCCATTCAGTAATTCAGAATAAAGGAGACTAGGAAGCCTTGGGCAAATTGAATTGTCACTGTTTTTATTATTTTTTTTTAACGGAGAGAACAATCTGTGCATTGGCGGTTTAATTTTTTTAAAGCCGACTGAGTGCCTACCCTGAGTAATTACTCACGGCACGTGCCTGATGGGAAGGGGGGGTCAGTAAAGGATGAATTGGGGGACCAGTGTAGGATGGATGGATGAGGGGGGTGGGGGGGGGGGCAGGAGAATCAATACGAGGTGGGTAGGGTGATGAATAGATTGGGGGGGGGGGGGGGTTGGGGAAGCACAGGGGATGTCAATGAGGACTGAATAGAGGAGGGAATGGGGATCAGTGCAGGGTGGAGAGGAGGGGTCCGAGGATAAGAGGGGTAGAGGGGACGTACGAGAGAGAGAGAGGGGGGGAAGGGGCAGAGGAGGTGGGGAGGAAGGAAGGTCCGCGCTCCTCGGACAACATCGCCCGCTGCCTTGGCCGTCCCTGTCCATCGCCAAAGTGCCGCCAACTCCTCACCACCGCCTCCCCTCCTCCAGCCAACAGCAAGGTGTGGTGCCGAGCGGTGCAGCTCAAAGATCCTATAGGATCTGTCGTGCAGCTGCTTCAGATGGTGGAAGGAGACCTCCCTCCCTGTCCCCCTCCCTCCCTGTCCCCCTCCCTCCCTCACGGCCTCGGCGCGCGACACGGGTTGATTTGAAAGTGCTGTTCGTGGAGTTGCAAGCAACGATCAGGGCGATAGCAGCCGCTGATGGCAAATCCGCAAAAAGACGCTTTCAAACAACCCGTCTCACACGCCGACGCCGGGGGGGGGAGGGAGAGGGAGGCCTCGTTCCGCCGGGTGGGGTGAGGGAGGAGGAGGCGGTGGAGTCACTGTCGCGGCCCGTCATTCGCTCTGACCCTTCGTCACCCCGCTCCTAGCAAAGATTTATTTGGCTCCTAGTATCTTTGCCTCGCAATTAAAGTTACTAGAGGAATACAGCCGGCACCCACACGAAACGCCAGTTCCCATACTCCAGCGGAGTTACTCCAGTTTTTGCGTCTACCGGTATAAACCAGTATTTGGGTGCCAAGCCGGGCAAAATGAGTCGGCGTTTAGTTTGCCCGGGGGCACTTTGGTGGTCAATGGCACCCGGGCAACTGCTAATTTCAAGTCCTGTTCACCACAGCGTGGCAATCACTGGAAGTAGGCATCATGGCAGGGTGCACCATCTCCCCATTGACCTTCACTATGGCAATGGAGCTCATTATCAGAGCATCAAAATGGGTTGTGGGAGGAAAACGACTACAGTGTGGTCAGCGATTGCCACCGGTACGAACCTATATGAACGATATAACAACACTAACAACAACTATCCCCTGCACCAAGAGACATCTGGAAAAACTTCATCAAAACATCACATGGGCAAGGATGAAGATTAAACCCAGCAAGTGCAGAAGGATCTCCATTGTCAAACGTTAAGTCAAGGATCAAAGATTTCATATTGACGGAATACCTGTTCCAACTGTTCAGAAATGCCAGTGAAGAGTTTGGGCCAATGGTATGATGCAAAGCTCAAGGACACCGATCAGTTTGAACAACTGAAAAAGGATACCGTCATGCACATAGGTCGCATCAACAAGACCTTGCTACCAGAAAAACTCAAGCTGTGGTGCTTCCAATTTGGCATAGTACCAAGAATCATGTGGCCTTTAACTTTGTATGAAATCCTCATCAACAAAGTGGAAAAGCTGGAAAGAATGATCAGCACACATGTGAAACAGTAGCTTGGACTTCCACGATGCTTAAGTGCTGTCGGACTGCTTGGGAGTGACAAATTGGAATTACCCATTGCAGGTCTTGTGGAAGAGTTCGAATGCATTAAAGCAAGGTTGGTCATGACCCTCACTGAATCTGAAGATACTGTTTAAAGTTCAGCGCCGCCCGCGGCTGGAAGCTCCACAGTGCGCAGCTCCGCGATGTTGGAGTCGGAGGTCACAGCACTCTGGATTTTACTGCACAGCAACCCGGGTAAGGCATTGCCCGCTCCACGATGGTGCCGCCGCTGAAGTCTGGCTGGTCCCGGCAGGAAAACCCCGCTCCAGTCTGCCCGCAGGCTGTGAGGAAGGGGCAAAAACACGGCTCGGAGAAAAGCCGCATCTCCGACCAGGTAGGGACGAGAAAAATACTTTCCCCCTTCCCCCCCCCCCCCTCACCCCCCACATAAAAAGACTAAACGACCTCCAATACAAACACTTTTAACTAAATAAAAATTTATAAAAGGGTGAAAAGACTAACTGGTGACAGGGCAGCCTTACTCAATGGCGCCCCCGGATGCTGTCGAGTATTAACAGGATGCACTATGAGCCTCGGCCAAGGGCGTTACACTTGGCAGCATAACCAAGTTCTCAGACAGCTGCCATCAATCCTTGAACAGAGGCGAACGATCACAAATGCTTCCCCACCAACATCGGCAGGAAATGTCCACTTCACAACATTTGTACAAGCAGGCCAACCTCCAGAGCGCCAGATAACATCAATGGAGGCAAAGCATTCTGCAGCCTGCTCGGGATTTGAAAATGGAAGTGGACTTAAAAAAAGGCTTGTGTGTCCCCCAGGCATTGTGGCTACAACACTCCGGCCAGACATGGTCCTGTGGCCCACAACAGCCAAGTTAGCATATGTTGTGGAATTGACAGTTCCATGGGAAGATGGTGTTGAAGAAGCTTATGAGAGGAAAAAGACCAAGTACTCTGAACTGACAACTGAAGCTTCCCAGATGGCTGGGAGAGCAAGATTTTCCCTGTCGAAGTGGGATCTAGGGGATTTGTTTCTACATCGATGACCAGGCTATTAAAGAAAATTGGGGTGAGGGGTTGCTCCCTCCAACAAGCAATCAAATCATTATCAAATTCTGCAGAAAAAATATATACTAACCCAACACTAGAATATCAACAAATCAAATGTTATCAGCTAAATTTAACTTATCTAGAGGCTGTAGACAAGGATGTCCGTTATCCCCGCTATTATTTGCTCTCGCAATAGAACCATTAGCACAAAGCGTGAGGTCCCATCCTGAAATATATGGGTATAATACCAAATATACTGAGAATAAAATTTCCTTATATGCAGACGATGTATTAATTTACATTACAAAACCTGAAGTTAGTATCCCAAACTTATTAAATTTAATAACTCAATATGGCTCGTTTTCAGGATACAGAATTAATTGGAATAAAAGTGAAATCATGCCAATAATGGAAAGTAACTCACACATATTACAACAATTTCCTTTTTAAAATAGTAAATTAAAAATTTAAATATCTTGGAATTTATGTAACGAAGAGATATACTTCTTTATTTACATTTAACTTTCCGCCTTTTTTGAACAAATTACATAAGAATATTTTACATTGGAAAACATTACTTATCTCAATGTTCGGTAGAATTAATGCAATAAAAATGATTTTTCTCCCGCAATTATTGTACCTCTTTCAATTAATCCCGATATATCTCCCAAAAACCTTTTTTTTAAAAGGTTGACTCTATAGTCACCAATTTTATCTGTGATTATAAGAACCACAGAATAAATAAAAAATACTTATGTAAAAATAAATGGAGGTTTAGCATCAGGACCAGTCCAGAGGAAGTAATCACAGACGAATGCCAGCAGATGGAGAGATGGGTGGAACACTACTCCGACCTCTACTTAATAGAGAACACTGTCCCTCTCAGCCCTTGATGCCATTGAGTGCCTGCCGACAATGGATCAGTTAAGGGCCTGTCCTACCAGCTTCCGACTCCATGCGGTGAGCGCGACCAAACCGGCAGCGGGGGCCGCGCGGAGGTCAGGTGATCCCTGTACAGGGCCGTTCCCAACAGCATGCGCCTGCATGCGAAGAGCGCGACCAAACCGGCAGAGGGGGCCGCGCGGAGGTCGGGTGAGTGGCGTGATGCTGCGGGAAGTGAGGCGAACTTGGAGCGAAGTCTGAAAGGTAAGTTCACCAGGACAGAGAGGGGTACACAGAGAGGGGCACAGAGGCACACACAGAGAGGGCCATGGAGCCACACGCAATGAGGGACATGGAGCCAGACACAGAGAGGGTCATGGAGGCATGACGTCGAGGCGGTGTGTAATGCGTCGAGGCGACTGCGAGCCGACAAGCAGTTGCCGCGCGGAATTTTTGAACATGGTCAGTTTTTCGGAGCCCCGCGCGATGTCGGGACGAACTCCGCACAATTCCGCACGGCTCTGGCAATCGAAGTTGGACCGGCCCTGCGACGCCGGACGGCTCAAGCGACCACGTTAGGTCGCGCTCATTGCATCGAGTTGCATGCTGGTGGGACAGGCCCTTAAGACACAGAGCCGACGGTAGCAGAGCTCAGCAAGGCCATTGACAGCCTGGCCTCGGGCAAGGCCCCAGGCAGCAACGGGATTCCCCCTGACCTCATCAGGCATTGCAAGATTACCTTACTGCTTCCTTTGTAAGAAGTCCTCTGCCAGTGCTGGCAAGAAGGAGCTGTACCGCAGGATATGAGGGATGCCACGATCATTACCCTCTACAAGCGCAAGGGCGAGAGAAGCGACTGCAACAACTACAGAGGCATCTCCCGCCTCAACATCGTCGTCATCTTGATCTGGCAGAACGTGTGTACCCAGAGTCACAGTGCGGTTTCTGAGCTGGAAGGTCAACAGTAGACATGGTCATCTCTCTTCGCCAGCTCCAGGAGAAGTGCAGAGAACCCAGCAGGGACTACAGTCACTGATGGACCGCTTCTATCTGGCATGCAAGGACTTCGGGCTGACCATCAGCCTGAAGAAGACGAACGCCTTGGGGCAGGATACAGAGGCGCTGCCTGTCGTCACCATCGACGACTACGAACTCGATGCCGTCCATCAGTTCACATACCTCGGCTCCACCATCATCGACGACCTCTCCTTGGACACAGAGATTGATAAGAGGATCGGGAAGGCAGCTACAACTCGCTCGCCTCACAACTCAAGTGTGGACCAACCCAAAGAAGACAAAGATAGCGGTCTACAACGCCTGTGTCAACAGCACGCTGCTGTATGGCAGTGAGACCTGGACTACATATGTCAGGCAGGAGAGAAGACTCAACACCTTCTACCTGAGAAGCATCCGCCGTATCCTGGGCATATCCTGGCAAGACAGAGTGTCCAACACCGAGATCCTGTCTCACGCTGGCCTTCCCAGTATGTACACTCTACTCAGGCAGCGCAGAGTGCGGTGGCTGGGCCATGTCCACCGCATGGAGGATGGCCGTATCCAAAATACATCCTCTATGGAGAGCTGACATCTGGGAGGAGAACCATCGGTCGCCCCCTGCTACTTTACAAGGATGTCTGCAACAGAGATATGAAGGTGCTCGACATCGATGTGGAGTCCTGGGAGAGCCTTGCAGCTGCCCGCACGAGGTGGAGAGGTACCCTGAACCAACATCTCAGAACGGGGGAAGAGAAACTGATGAACGCAGCGGCAAACAAGCGGGCACGCAGAAAGGAGCGCAGCAACTTCAACAAACCTGAGACCACACACAAATGTGACCTTTGCGACAGAGACTCTCTCCCGCATTGGTCTCTTCAGCCACAAGCGACGCTGCTCTAGCTGAGGTTTGGAGCAAGCAGCCAACAGCTAGGATGCATCACCCATGGTCAGTCATGACCCAGGGGGGCCTATTACACACAAGGAACAATTTACAATTTTACCAACCTATCAACCTGTAAGTCTTTGGGATGTGGAAGGAAACCAAAGTACCCATTGAAAACACACAAGGTCACAAGGAGAATGTACATACTCCGTACAGACAACACCCGTAGTCAGGATCGAAGCTGGGTCTTTGGTGCTGTAAGGCAGCAACTCTACCGCTGCACCACTGTGCCACCCTGGGATTGTATTGAGGGAATAACATCCATAAATCTGGAAAATCTGCCAGTCTAGCATCTAAGAAGTCCCGTGCTTGCCATATTAACAGAGTTTAACTGTAATTACAGCTTTATAAATGCTTTTTACTTACTTTTATTGCATTGTTCACGACAATCTGATACTAACGTAAAGATCAAAGTCGACTAACCTTGGGGGTGGCACGGTCTTACCTTTGTAACACTATGTAACACAGGGGGTGGCACAGTCTGATCTTTAACCGTGAACGTATTACATACCCATCAGAAAACCCGTCTATTTTGACACATGTGCAAGACAGATAATATTTTTTAATGGCATCGCCTCTTTTGTTTAAGAAAGAGCTGTAAGAATAGACATCTAGCCTTTAGATTTCATGCTCCATCGAGGCTGTCAGATAATATTCCTGGTGCTCGCACTGTGTTGACATAAGAGTCAGCTCCTTTGACTTCAGGGCGTCGTACCATTGTAATTTAAATGATAAACTTTGACAAGTGCAATCGCCAAGGTACAATAAGGCTTAACTTTCCAGTTTAACTTTCATAACTATGGTTCGGATGACAAGCTTTGAACATTGACTTGTTAAAATCTGTCTGACAATTGAGCTCGACAGCTCTGACCAATGTAGCACAGCGACCGTCTGGTTTCTCCTGCTGCCTCCCCATCTGCTTTAATTTGTGGACTAATTTGTGATGGTTGTTTGGGATTTATATTTTGGCAAAATTGTGGCCGCAGTAATCATTGGTTACTTGAGAATACCGTGCAATAGGAAGGGCGCCATTAAGTTGGAATAGAGTGCAGAGAAGATTTACGAGGAGGTTGCCAGTACTCAGGACTCACAGCCCCAGAGACCCGAGTTCAATCCTGACCTCTGGTGCTGTCTGTGTTTGTGGAGTTTGCACGTTCTCCCTGTGTTCTTGTGGGTTACCTCTGGGTGCTCCAGCTTTCACCCACATCCCAAAGACGAGCGGGTTTGTAGGTTCATTTTTGTAAATGGCCTTAGTGAGCGGATGACAAAGTGGAATAACATAGAATTGATGGCCTGACCTCAAGGGAAAGGTTCGGCAGGATAGGACTTTATTCCTGGGAGAGCAGAAGGAAGCGGGGTGATCTGATAGAGGTGTATAAAATTGCGGGGAATAGATACGGTAGATGCACAGTCTTTTTCCCAGGGTAGGAAAATCAAGAAGAGTGTACATAGGTTTATGGTGAGAGAGGAAATATTTGATAGGAACTTGAAGGGCAAGTTTTCCACACTGGTAGGTATATGGAACGAGTTGCCCGAGGAAGTAGTTGAGGAAGGTATTATAACAATGTTTAAAAAATTACGGGCAGATACATGGAAAGGAAAGATTTCGAGTGATATGGGCCAAATGTGTGCAGTTGGGACTAACGTACATGGGGCATCTTGGTCGGCATGGACAAGGTGGGCCGAAGGGCCTGTTTCCTTGCTGTACACCTCCATGACTCTCATCCAGAAAATCATAGGATTCATTACTGCAAATAATCCTTTCCAGGCAACATATGTTGAGAGCAACTTCCCAAGTCAACGTGTTAATTCTCACTAATAAAGTAAGTTTGCCACAAATCTACATGGTAAAATTAAGCTCACATTATCTAAAGTGTGTTTGATGAAGTTTGATTGATCAAACTACAACCAGTTTTAAACCTGCATGGAAACAATCAAAGGGAGACAAAGGGACTTGCTATACCTCTCATTTCCAGCTTTCTGCCCCTTATAGAATCAGTCTGAAGAAGGGTCCTGACCAGAAATGTTATCTGTCCATTTCCTCCATAGATGAGGCCTGATCCATTGAGTTCCTCCAGCATTTTGTGTTATTGAGTCATGGAGTCATAGAGCATGCGAACAGGCTCTTCGGCCCAACTTGCCCACACCAACCAAGAAGTCTACCTACACTAGTCCCAGCTGCCTGTGTTTGACCCATATCCCTCTAAACCTATCCTGTCCATGTACCTGTCTAAATGTTTGTTAAACGTTGCAATTATACCTGCCTCAACTACCTCCTCCGGCAGCTTGTTCCATACACCCACTGCCCTTTGTGTGAAAAAGTTAGCCCTCAGGTTCCTATTAAATCTTTCCCCCCTCACATTGAACCTACGTCGACTGGTTCTCGATTCCCTTACTCTGGGAATAGGAGAATAGTGCATTTACCCGATCCATTCCTCTCATGATCTTATTCACTTTTATAAGGTTACCAATACACCTCAAATTGGACCTAGGTTCTCGTCTGGTTCTCGATTCCCTTACTCGAGGCAAGAGACTCTGCGCGTTTACTCGATCTATTCCTCTCATTATTCTGAACACCTCTGTAAGTTCCTTGTGTCTCCATCAAGATATCTTATCAAATTTTACTGCACTCTCAATATATGAAGTGGTTCTGATTGTAAGCAGTTAAAATAGTCAAGGGTTAATGATAAAACCAAACAACAGGTATAATCTAGTGAGGAATTCTGTTCCACAAAATAATAAAGATAACATAAGAACTTGATGGCATCAGCACATGTGAAACAGTCACCACCCGTCCCTAATACTTTGTTCTATTTTATGGCCCGAACTTCAAGTGCAGAATTCACTGGAGGAACAGCACCTCATATTCCGTTTAGGGCAGCTTACAACCCAATGGTATGAATATTAAATGCTTCAAGTTTAGGTTCCCCCCCCCCCCCACCTTTTTCCTGTGCCCCCACTCCAGTGCACACACATTTTTCACTCCTCCTCTCTGACACCCTTTTGTCTCCTTTTCACCTCCAACCTTTGAACTTACTCCAATCAAACCCCACTCGCCTGTATCCACCTATCATTTACCAGGCTTTGTCCAGCCCTTACCTCTAATCCGACTGTCCTCCCCCCCCCCCCACACACACACAATCACTCTGAAGAAGGGTCCCGGAGGTCACGGTTTTCAGACTCCTGTATCTTCTCCCCAACAGTAGCACTGAGATGAGAGTTTAATGCAAATAAGCGCGAGGTGTTTCGTTCAGGGAAGGCAAACCAACTACCTCCTCTGGCAGCTCGTTCCATACACCCCACCACCCTCTGCATGATACAATTCCCGTTAAGGTTACTATTAAGCAAATATTTATTGAGTACGTATATAACATAGTCAAATCTACACTAGTAAGTTGCTTGTGGCACTATGCTGACACTAACTGATTCCTGCTCTCAAGTCTAATGTGCAATGACAAGTGCAGGCGCAGCGGTAGAGTTGCTGCCTTGCAGCGGCAGAGACCCGCGTTTGATCCTGACTACAGTTCCTTGTGTGTACGGGGGATCGCTGGTTAGTGCAGACTCAGTGTATCCGTGCTGTATCTCTAAACTAAACTAATGTGAGTGAATTCACTTGTCCACTAGTTCATTCTGGCTGTTTTATTATGAGATTTTGGGTCGACGCCCTTCTTCAGACTGAGACTAGAGATATGCGCAAGGGTAAGGTGTGATGCTGCCTGACCCGCTGAGTTACTCCAGGATTTTGTGTCTATCATCCCCGTAAACCAGCACCTGCAGTTCCTTCCTTCACATTATTTAATGTCCTGTTTGTCGCTGTGCCTTCCATTTCTGCACACCGCCCATTATCAGTCTCAGTTCTGAAATCTGTCATGACGAAATACTTATCAGAAGATTGAAGAGGAAGGTTGCAAAGATGAGTCAGTCGCTCCCTTCTGTCACACCGTAAAATTCTGGCACCAGGGCCTTGGAACGTTTTTCCATCTGGGAATGCAAGGGGACAAGTGCAGGCACAGTGTTAGAGTTGCTGCCTCACAGCGCCAGAAACCCGGGTTCAATCCTGATGGAAAAAAGGAAACAAAGTGGGATGACAGTGAGAAAATAAAACTAAATGTTTGCTTATAATTAAGATCAGGGATTACTAAGGGGCCTCGGCGGGTCAGGCTGCATCACTGGAGGACGTGGATAGGTGACGTTTTGGTGGGGACCGTCCTTCAGACTGATTATAGAGGGGAGGGGAAGAAACCTGGGTGAGAGGAGGGGCAGGACAAAGCCTGGTTAGTGAGAACAAGATACAGGTGCGAAATAGGTGGGGCACAGGGGAGGGAGGGGAGACATTTTGGGGGGGGGAGGGGAGGGTGATAGAGTTGCTGCCATACAACGCCAGAGACCCGGGTTCGATCTGGACTACGGGTGCTGTCCGTACAGAGTTTTACACTCTCTCCTGTGACCACGTGGGCTTTCTCTAGGTGCTCCTGTTGCCTCCCGCAGTCCAAAGGCATGCAGGTTTGTAGGTTAATTGGCTTCGTAAATTGTCGCTAGTATTTAGGATGATGTTAGTGTAACGGTCGGTGTGGACTCGGTGGGCCGAAGGGTCTGTTTCTGCACTCTAATGTATTTTTCGTCTTCTTGCATATGTCGTGCACAGCCTAAAGTTGTGGGACAACTTGTTCTATTTGATCTTATTTGATTGTGCATGCTGGGTTGATTGCATTTGTCAAAACAGGGTGGACCACTTGAAGGTTGCAATCTTCCAGCCCACTCTAATGTCTAAAGACTCAGATATGACAAATAAAACATAAATTACAGATATAATTGGAAAGTAAGAAACTGAGATTGCAAGGGTGACTGAGACGGCAAAGGAAAAAAAGTGAAGTTAAATTGAGAAAATATATTTAAGGGGTGTCAGGCAGCATCTCTGGAGAGCATGGATAGATGACATTTCGGGTAGGGACCCTTCTTCAGACTCCAGCACTTTTATAGAAACAAGGAACTGCAGATACTGGGTTACACAAAAGGATCCCCTTGAGAAGCTACCTGAGCTGCTGAGTTACTCCAGCACTTGTGTTCTTTTGTGTATTAACCAGCATCTGCAGTTCCTTGTTTCTAAATATTAAAGAACCTGTTCATTTATAGAAACAATTATCCTTTGAGACTCCACACCAAATCCATTATCCTCCAGTAATTAAAGTATTCCTAGTGTAACGCCCCAATAAACACTCTTTTTTGTATTCCAATAACATGTGTGAGGTCTGAAGAAGGGTTTCAACCCAAAACATCATCCATTCCTTCTCTCCAGAGATGCTTCCTGTCCAGCTGAGTTACACCAGCATTTTGTGACAACCTTCTGTGTATACGAGGCACTTTAGTGTGTCAAACCACCACAGGCCTAACACACTAAATGGTAGAGCTCTGGAGAGGATGATTTGTTAAACAAATCTTGCTTCATAAAGTTAGCTTTGTTTAAGTTTATTGTCACTAGGCCACCCCTTCTTACAACATCTCAAAGTATTCCTGTTGTTATTTATGGGCCATCGCCAATATTGTGTGTCATTCTCTCGCTCGGGGATGGTATGGTGGAGCAGAGGTAGAGTTGCTGCCTTACAGTGCCAGAGATCCAGGTTCCATCCTGACTAAGGGTGCTGTCTGTATGGCGTTTGTACACTCTCCCTGTGACCGTGTGGGTTTTCTCTGGGTGCATCAGTTTCCTCCCACATCCTTAAAAACTTACAGGTTTAGAGGTTAATTGGCTTCGGCAAAATTGTAAATTGTCCCTACTGTGCCTGATAAGTGATAGGTGGATCGCTGGTCAGCGCAGACTCAGTGGGCCAAAGGGCCAGTTCTCATGCTGTATCTCCAAACTAAACTATCCTGCACCTCCCTCCCTTTCCTTGCATCATAACCTTACATTTCTGTTTAACATTTCCCTGTTCTGATAAAGGATTATTTGTCCTGAATCTCTAGCTGTCTCTTACTCAACAGTCGTTGCCTGACCTGCATTAACAATTTCCATTTTATTCTTTATGGAAAATGAAAGACCTCGGGTGGGCAGGGAAAGGATGTTTCTGTTTGTCGCTGTGCCTTCCATAGCAGGAAGTGGGAGAGTTTGGGTCCAGAGGTCACAGCCTCAGAATAAAAGGACCGACCTTCAAAATGGGAATGAGGAGAAATTTATTGAATCAGGGGGTGGTGAATCGGTGGAATTCATTGCCACAGATGGCTGTGAGGCCAAGTCACTGGGTATTTTTAAAGTGGTGATTTATGGGTTGTTAATTAGAAAGGGCGTTAAAGGGAGAAGGCAGGAGAATTGGGTTCAGGGACGGCCTTAGGAGGTGCGGAGCCCAATTGGGAACAAATCTGGTGAGCCCCAGGTTCCCAGCCAAGTTATTTAGTATTAAAGAAGGTACTGCAGATGCTGGAGAATCGAGGGTTACACAAAAGCTAGAGAAACTCAGCGGGTGCAGCAGCATCTAAGGAGCGAAGGAGATAGGCGACGTTTCGGGTCGAGACCCTTCTTCAGATTCCTTTTACAGGTTATTTAGTATATATTATGAAATTGTACACTAAGGTGCTATGGATTATGCACTGTCTGAATGTCTCCTGCTCCCGTTTGACTGTCAGTACCTCCACTGGCTTCCAACCTTTACCGTAGCAACTAATTACCATTAAACTGCATTATGTGATTGGACACAATGCCCTTGGAGACAGCGGCTGATTGGACGGGAGAAGACCTATTTGTTGATTGGACGGGAATTTTAAGGCAAGCTGGTTGGTGATTGGACGCAACCCCCTTAGAGACAGTGATTGATTGGCTGTCAAATAATCAGGCACAAAATAATTGACAAATAGGAGAACAAAAATCGTTGGTCAGTGCGAACTCAGTGGACTACCTGGCTGTATCTCCAAACTAAACAGTATAACATGCAGGTACATTCTATCCATGTATCTGTCTAAATGTTTCTTAAACATTATAATAGTACCTGCCTTGACTACCTCCTCCAGCAGCTCGTTCCATACACCCACCACCCTTTGTGTGAAAAAGTTACCCCTCAGGTTCCTATTAAATCTTTCCCCCTTCATCTTAGACCTATGTCCTTTAGATCTCAATTCCCCTATTCTGGGTAAAAGACTGAGCATGTACCTGATCTATTCCTCTCATGACTTTGTACTCTCTATAAGATCATTCCTCATCCTCCTGCGCTCCAAGGAATACTCAACCTACCTGCTCAACCTATCTCTATAGTTAAGGCCCTTGACTCCTGGCAACATCCTTGTAAATCTCTGCACCCTTTCCAGCTTTTCAACACCATCCCTATAACAGGACGACCTAAACTGATCACCCTACTCTAAATGTGGCTCCGCCAACCAATTGCATATGTGTAACATAACTTCCCGACTGCTACATTCACCATCTCAAAATCAATTAGGAAATAACTATAAATGCTACCCTTGTTAGTTTTATGTTTTCTGAATGAGCAAAAATGACTCAGCATTACAAAGCCAGCTGCAATTGGGATGGGTTTGTTACACATATTTTTCACTTCTCTGGAGAAACAAGAAGCTGGAATCTTGAGCGAAACACAAAGTGCTGGCGGAATTCAGTGTACAATACATAGTTTGCAAGAGGCGGGGGTTTGAGACACGCGAGGATAGGAAAAGACATGAGAGAAATATCTAGAATTAAGAGGCATGGATAGGGCAGGCAGTCAGAACCTTGTTCCCAGGTTGGAAATGTCCAACACTAGAGTGCACAGGGTGAGAGGGTGAAAGTCTAATGGAGACGTGCGGGGCAAGTTTTTTTTACACAGAGTGGTAGGTGCCTGGAACACGTTGTCATGGGTGGTGGTGGCGGCAGATTGTGCCATTTAAGAGACTTGGATAGGTACATGGATATGAAGGGATATGAATCATGTACAGGCAGATGAGATCAGTCAAACATTGTGGGCCGAATGGACTATTCCTATGCTGTACCCGGTACTATGCATTCCAGGTTCTATTCAAAAGACTTGGACAAGTACATGTGGAGGAAAGGTTTAGAGAGGTACGGATCAGTTGCAAACAAATGGGTCGAGCTTAGATTGGGTATCTTGGTCGGCATGGACGAGTTGGGCTGAAAGGCCTGTTTCCATGTTGTATGAGTCTATCACTCAGCAGGTCAGGCAGCATCTGTGGATGAAATCAGTCTGCGGAAGGGTCCCGACCTGAAACGTCGCCTATCCATTTCCTAAACAGATGCCCCTGACCCGCTGAATTCCTCAAGCACTTTGTGTTTTAATCAGTTCTATGTCGGTCAATTTTTTTTAACTTTAGTGATACAGTATGGAAACAGGCCCTTCGGCCCACCGAGCCCACGCCGACCAGCGATCCCTGTATACTAACACTATCCGGCATTCTAGGGACAATTTACAATTTTTACCAAAGCCAAATAACCTACAAACCTCTGCGTGTTTGGAGTGTGGGAGGAAACTGGAGCACCCAGAGAAAACCCACACTCTCACAGGGAGAACGTACAGACATCACCCATAGTCAGGATCAAACCCGGGTCTCTGGCACTGTAAGGCAGCAACTCTACCGCTGCACCACTGCACCACCCCTACGCTTTATTCATTATCTTGAAATTCTATGCTTTGTTTTCTAGATCTGGATGAGGAGGACGGAGAGAGAGGCCGGCGTTCTCCGATCCCCGAGCTCCATCTCCGAGACTACCAGCAGGAAGTAGCAGCTCCGGCCTTGGAAGGCAGAAACATTATCATTTGCCTTCCCACGGGAAGCGGGAAGACCAGGGTGGCTGTCTACATTACCAGACACCATCTAGACAAACTGAAGATGCAGGGGAAGACAGGGAAGGTTATTGTGCTCGTGAACAAGGTAATTAATTGTGCCTCTTGCTGGAAACGTTCATACAATGCAGGAACGATATAACACTAATAACATTAGGATAGATGGTAGATAGATAGTATCATTGACAGTGAAGATGGTTATCAAGACTTCCAGCGAGATCTTGATCAGTTGGACAAGTGGGCTGAGGAATAGCTTAGATTAGTTTGGAGATGCAGCATGGAATCAGGCCCCTTACCCCACCAAGTCCACGCCAACCGTCACACTAGCTCTTTGTTATGCCACCTTCTCATCCATCCCCGACATACTAGAGGCAAATTTACAGAACACATTTAACCTACAAAGCCATACGTGTGGAACTGGGCAGCACGGTGGCGCAGCGGTAGAATTGCAGGCTTACAGCGCCAGAGACCCGGGTTTGATCCTGAGTACGGGTGCTGTCTGTACGGAGTTTGTACGTTTTCCTGGTGCTCCGGTTTCCTTGCACATTCCAATGACGTACTGGTTCATAGGTTAATTGGCTTCAGTAAAATTGCCCCTAGTGTGTAGGATAGTGCGAGTGTACAGGGTGATCACTGGTCAATGCAGCCTCGGTGGGTCGAAGGGCCTGTTTCTGTGCTGTATCCAAAATCCAAAATCTAAACTCCACACAGACAGCACCTGAGGTCAGGATTGAACCCGGGTCTCTGGCGCTGTGAGGCAGCAGTTCTCTCAGCTGCTCCACTGTGCCACTAAACTGATTAATCTAGATAAGTGCGAGGGAAGTCAAACCTGAGCAGGACCTTCACAATAATGGTGGGGCCCTTGGAAGCGGAGAGCAGAGGAGTCTAGGAGTTCAAGTACATAGAAGCCTGATAACAAAGTGGAAGAAGCTGTTCCTAAGTCTGGAGGTGCTTGCTTTCAAGTTTCTGTATCTTCTGCCGGATAGGAACAAGGGAAGAAGGAATGACCAGGGTGGGATAAGCGTTTGATTATGTTGGCTGCTGTACCGAGGAAGTGTAAAGTGTAAATGGAATATGTGGTGGGAATCAGATTCATCAACAAAAGAACAAATTTGTTTTTAATATTAAATGTAGGTTCAAGTTTATTATTGTCCCATGGAGAGTGGAAAGCTTTGTTCTGTGTGCTATCTATTCACTTTCTGTCAACATGTCTATCCATTCACCCTTCACGTTGCCTCAGCAAGGCCACCAGCATAAATCAAGGACCAGTCTCACCCCGGTCACTCCCTCTTCTCCCCTCTCCCATCAGGCAGGAGGTACAGAAACATGAAAACACACACCTCCAGATTCAGGGACAGTTTCTTCCCAGCTGTTATCAGGCAACTGAACCATCCTATCGCCAACTGGAGAGCAGTCCTGACCTCCCATCGCCCTCATTGGAGACCATCGGATTATCTTTAATCGGACTTTACTGGACTTTATCTTGCACTAAACGTTATTCCCTTTACCATGTATCTGTATACTGTGGATGGCTCGATTGTAATGATGTGTAGTCTTTCCACTGACCAGGCAGCTCACAACAAAGGCTTTTCACTGTACCTCGGTACATGTGGCAATAAACAAAACTAAACTCTTGCACTAACGTGTATTCTAGGTGCCCCTCGTTGATCAGCATTTCCGTAAGGAGTTTAACCCCTTCCTGAAGGACAAGTACAGCGTGAGCAAGATAAGTGGTGACACCCAGCTGAAGATCTCCTTCCCCCAGGTGGTGCGTGAGTACGACATTATCATCTGTACCGCTCAGATCCTGGAGAACCAGCTGGTGGAAGCCACAGATGGGGAAGCAAATGACCTAAAAATATCAGGTAAACTTTACCTTCATAGACACGAGGAAATGTAAATGTTGGAAATCCAATGCTGGGTTAACTCAGCGGGTCGGGCAGCGTCTCTGGAGAACATGGATAGCCGCCGTTTTGGATTGGGACCTTTCTTCAGACATTGAAGAAGTTTCAGGTCAGGACCCTTCTTCCTCTCAAGATTTTATACACCTCTATGAGATTGCCCTACAGCCTCGTGCACTCCAGTCTCAGATTCTGAAGTAGGGTCCCAGCCTGAAACGTCACCAATCCATGTTCTCCGGATATGCTGCCTGAACCGTTGAGTTACTCCTGCACTGTGCGTTCTACTCACACCTCTGCCTTTATTATGCTTTTTTAATGTGCTATTTATTGAAATGATCACCGTAGACACAGCATGGGAATGATTGAAAGACACAGCATGGAAACGTTTATTGTTACGTGTACCGAGGTAAAGTGAAAAGCTTTTGTTCCGTGCTAGCCAGTCAACAAAAAGACGATACATTATTACAATCGATCCATTTATAGTTATAGATACATAATAGGGGACTAACTTTCAGTGCAACGTGAAGCCAGCAATGTCCAATCGAGGATAGTCCGAGTGTCACCAAAGAGGTAGATAGTTGCTCAGCACTGCTTTTTGGTAATGGTAGGATGATTCAGTAGCTTGATAACAGCTGGAATGAAACTGTCCTTGAAACTGGTGGTGTGCGTTTTAAAGTCAGAAGGAATAGTGGTAGAATTAGGCCGTTCGGCCTATCAGGTCTACTCCGCTATTCAATCATGGCTGATCTATCTCTCCCTCCTAACCCCATTCTCCTGCCTTCTCCTGCCTTCTCCCCATAACCTCTGACACCCGTACTAATCAAGAATCTATCTATCTCTGACTTAAAAATATCCACTGATGGCCTCCACAGCCTTCTGTGGCAAGGAATTCCACAGATTCACCACCCTCTGACTAAAGAAACTTCTCATCTCCTTCCTAAAAGACCATCCTTTAATTCTGAGGCTATGACCTCTAGTCCTAGACTCTTCCACTAGTGGAAACATCCTCTCCACATCCACTCTATCAAAGCCTTTCGCTATTCTGTATGTTGCAATGAGGTCCCCCTTATTCTTCTAAACTCCAGCGAGTACAGGCCCAGTGCTGACAAATGCTCATCATAGGTTATCCTATTAATTACTTGGATCATTCTTGTAAACCTTCTCCGGACCCTCTCCAGAGTCAGCATATCCTTCCTCAGATATGGTGCTCAAAATTGCTCACAATATTCCAAATGCTGCCTTACCAGTGCCTTATAGAGCCTCAACATTACATCCCTGTATACAAGCCCTCTTGAAATGAATGCTAACATTTAGTTTGCTTTCACAGGTAAAAGACATTTGGATAGGTACATGGATAGGAAAGATTTAGAAGAATATGGGCCAAACGCGGGCAGGTGGAACTATTGTAGATGGGGCATGTTGGTCTGAAGGACCTATTTCCACACTGTATGACTCTAGGGTGGTAGAGAACGATTCAAATTGCAATAAATCATGAGGTGGTGAAATATTTGCTGTTCTTCATTTTTAACCAGTGTTTTCAACACTTATTAATCCTAAAAACATTGCCAAAGTACACATGGCCATCTTCCACGTTATTAAATATCTCTTGGGGGAAGTTATATTTCTGTACATGAACTCCACATTGTCCTGGCTGTATAATGGTTCATACTGATTTGTTATAGATGTCAGTAAATTAATCTGTTAAAATGCAAAGAATCTACCATTGTAAAACCCTTTCTGCTATCTATTGTCTTAATTAGTGATTAAAAGATATCAAAATATTTCAGTTTCAAAAGAAATTAAGTGAAATTTTAGCAAAGCTTCTGACATTATACTGGATGTCTCCAGGTGATAAATAATATACTGGTCTATCTCTGACTCATTCCTTCCCTCTCCAACCTCATCATCTCCATCATATAGTCATAGAGTCATACAGCATATAACCATATAACAATTACAGCACGGAAACAGGCCATCTTGGCCCTTCAAGTCCGTGCCGAACAACTTTTTTCTCTTAGTCCCACCTGCCTGCACTCATACCATAACCCTCCATACCCTTCTCATCCATATGCCTATCCAATTTATTTTTAAATGATACCAACGAACCTGCCGCCACCACTTCCACTGGAAGCTCATTCCACACCGCTACCACTCTCTGAGTAAAGAAGTTCCCCCTCATGTTACCCCTAAACTTCTGTCCCTTAATTCTAAAGTTATGTCCTCTTGTTTGAATCTACCCTATTCTCAAAGGGAAAAGCTTGTCCACATCAACTCTGTCTATCCCTCTCATCATTTTAAAGACCTCTATCAAGTCCCCCCTTAACCTTCTGTGCTCCAGAGAATAAAGACCTAACTTATTCAACCTATCTCTGTAACTTAGCTGTTGAAACCCAGGCAACATTCTAGTAAATCTCCTCTGTACCCTCTCTATTTTGTTGACATCCTTCCTATAATTGGGCGACCAAAATTGTACACCATACTCCAGATTTGGTCTCACCAATGCCTTGTACAATTTTAACATTACATCCCAGCTTCTATACTCAATGCTCTGATTTATAAAGGCTAGCATACCGAAAGCTTTCTTTACCACCCTATCTATATGAGATTCCACCTTCAAGGAACTATGCACAGTTATTCCCAGCATAGAAACAGGCGCTTCATCCCAACTTGCCCGTGCTGCCCAAAATGTCCCACTACTCCCATCAGCCCGCATTTGACCCATACCCCTCTAAACGTTTCATACCCATGTACCTGTTATTATAGTTTCAACCTCAACTACCGCCTCTGACAGCATGTTCCATACACCCACTACCTTCTGTGTGGCCCTCAGATTTGCCCCTCAGATTCCTATTAGGAGCAGATTCCTAATCTACTATCGATAGTAGATTGCTTAAAACTTTCTTTATTGGACTTTATCTTGCACTAAATGTTGTAACATTTACCCTGTATCTGTACATTGACTATACGTCACGATCATTCATAGCCGTTCCGCTGACTAGATAGCACACAACAAATAAACTTTTCACTGTACCTCGGTACACGTGACAATAATAAACTAAACTTATTTGGTATGAATGATGGTATAAGATGGGCAGCATAGTGGCGCAGCTGGTAGAGTTGCTGCCCCACAATGGCAGAAACGCAGGTTTGATCCTGACCTCGGGTGCTGTCTGTGTGTAGTTTGCACGTTCTCCCTGTGACTGTGCGGGCTTTCTCCTGGTGCACCGGTTTCCTCCCACATCCCATAGACACGCAGGGCTGTAGATTAATTGGCTCTCTGTAAAATTGCCCCAAAAATTGCTCAACAAAAATCATTTTCACCGTACCTCGTTACACGTGACAATAATAAACTAATCTAAACTAATTAGTCTGTGTAAATTGCCCCTGGTTTGTGGATGAGATGTGGAAGCTCGTTGAGAATAAAATGGGCTAACTTTGGATTGGTGTAAATGGTCGCTTGTAGGTCAGCACAGACTCGGTGGGTTAAATGGCCTCTTTCTGTACTGTAGGGCTCCAGGCCTCAGTTTTTCTTTTTTTTCACTTTAGTTTTTATTGCTTTTATGTATACACAAATAAAACACAAATATAACAATGAAACATACAACAATACAGTGAAACGTACAACAATGTAACGGGGGGTTCAGTTTACAATGAATTAAGCAGTATACATCACTATTTTCTTATTAAAACAATTTCCAATAACTTACATTATTGTCAATAAAATTATACAGTGTTGATGTCTTTATTTCTATACCTAATCCATTTTTTCCCATTTTCTGTTAAACTCGTCTTCTTTCACTCTTAGGGAATATGTCATTTTCTCCATGACAAATATTTACTGTACTATGTCTAACCATTGTCTAAGTCTGGGTGTGTCCGCTGCAAGCCAGTTTCTTGTAATGGCCTTTCTGCCAGCTGGGAGTAGGATTTTAACCAAGTAATGATCTTCCTTCAGCACCACTGTATTTATATTACCCAGGTATAAAATGGAACACTTCTTGGAGACTGTATATCCTAATACGCCCGTTAATTCTGAATTCACTCTGTCCCAAAATGGTTCTATTTTTGGGCAACTCCAGAACATATGTGCATGATTTGCGTCCGTTTGACCACATTGCCTCCAGCAGGTTTGCTGCCTTAGAATTTGCTTGCTTTTTATGTTAGGCGTAATAAAGAAACAAATCAAATTTTTCCAATTAAATTCTCTCCAATTTTGTGAATTAGTGGATGTCTGTAGTGTTACACACATATGATGCCATTCTTCTTCTGTGATGTTCAATTCCTTTTCCCACTTAAACTTTACATAAAATGTAGTTTTAGCTTAACATTCCATTAAACTATGATAAAGTTTAGAAATAATCCTTAATGTTTTTTGATGATACACATTAACTATCACTTCTATCACTGAATTATTTTCTTCTAGTGCCTCCCTTTTTACCTTTTTATTGTAATAATCTCTCAGTTGGAGGTATGTAAACAAGTCTTGGTTCCGAAGTGCAAATCTATCCTTCAAATCTTGAAAACTTCTTAGGTCTCCATTTTCAATAACAGTACAAAATGCAGTCATTCCTTTCTTCATCTACTCTTGGTCGAAGTTGGGCTGCATAGAAATATATCCCAGGCCTCACTTTTTCACCATCTTAGGAGTCATCCAGTGAAATGTATTGCAGTAACAAATTCAATGACAGCTTGGTAATCTGCATCTGTAAGCAGGGAAGTCAACATTTTATAATTTTCGACTGGAAAAAAAAGGTCCATGTCACACAAATTATGTAAATTGAAAGCAAACATGCATAGACTCAGGAACAGCTTTTTCCCCTCTGCTATCAGGCTTCAGAACAATCCTTCCATAAGCTAGAGTACTCTCCGATTCATCTCTATCCCATGGCGGACATTGAACTTTGTCTCTGGAACTGATGCGCTACAATGCTAGGAACTATATTCTGCACTCTGTATCTTCTCCTTTGCCCTACCTATTGTACTTGAGTTTGACGATTGTATTTATGTACAGTATTATCTGATCTGTTAGGATAGCATGCAGAACAAAGCTTTTTTCAGTATCTCGGTACACGTGAGAATAATAAACCTCAGGCCAGATTATTCCTGGGATCTTGTGGTGTGATATTGAGATGTGATGGATTCATTCAAAGTAACCTCTCCTATTTCCAGACTTCTCGCTGATTATCATCGATGAATGTCACCACACGCAGAAGGAAGGTGTGTACAAAAGCATCATGACAAAATACATTGAGCAGAAGCTGAACAACAAGAAGCAGACTGACGTGAAGCCACTTCCTCAGATTCTGGGACTGACGGCATCGCCAGGCGTGGGTGGTGCCAAGAAGAGGCAAAGGGCAGAATCGCATATTTTGCAAGTAAGATTCGGCATTGTGCTGATGGAACCATGGTGCAATCATCAATGACTCAATTATAATTTATTCTCACATGGCCCTAGGTACGGTGAAATGCATAGTTTTGCATACAACCCGGTAACATCATGCAGCAGATCTTACCCAGGCAGTACACACGTGTCGCCACGTTTCTGGCGCCGACAAAGTTACAAAACATTCCTACCCATTGTTGCATGGGGCACTGCATATCTCCCCCACCAGGACCTCATTCATTCTCGGCCCCATGCCAGTCCCCTTTCTCTCCAACGGCCCTCTTTACTGTCCAATGGTCTACCTCGCTTCTGGTGGGTTGCTCACGGGCCCCTCCTCGTTCTCGCAACGCGGGTCCCGTCGATCTCTGCGGTGGGCGAGCCGGGCCTATTGGAGGGCTTGGTCCCGCTCACCGGGAACATTCCCAGCCGCATTGATCACCGGGAACAGGCCATTCAGCCGAACTCGTCCATGCTGACTACTATCATTCCATATCAGAACCATCTCCCACCACTTGGTCCACTTATCACTTTATTGTCACATGTACCAAGGTACAGGGACATTCTTTGTTGCATACAGTTCAGTAGAAGTATTCACATACATAAACACAATCTTAAATTCAGTACAATGTATCAAATCTTTTGTCCCTCCTCAGTCTTGAAGAACATTCTTAATAGTGCTTCATATTTCAAGGGGAAAGATGAAATTATAGAATTTGGATCTTTGACTGAATCCAAGTGCAGATAGCAATGCCTTAATGTGTAAGCCTTGGGAAAGAGATATAATGTGATAATTAGGAAAAACAAATAAAACGGCCTTGATAGAGTAAATATGGAGAGATGTTTCCACCAGTGGGAGAATCTAGGACCAGAGGCCATGGCCTCAGATTAAAAGGATGTACCTTTAGAAAGTTGAGGAGGAATTTCTTTAATCAGAGGGTGGTAAATCCGTGGAGTTGATTGCGACAGATGGCTGTGGAGGCCGTCAATGGATATTTTTATTGACAGATTCTTGATTAGTATGGGTGTCAGGAGCTATGGAGAGAAGGCAAGAGAATTGGGTTGAGAGGGCTGGATAGATCAGCTGTGATTGAATGGCGGAGTAGACTTGATGGACCGAATGGACTAATTCTGCACCTAAAACTTATGAAAACAGTTTCAGTAAATTGTTAGGAATAGGAACTGCAGATGCTGGTTTACATCGAAGATAGACACAAAATGCTGGAGTAACTCAGCGGCCCAGGCGGCTTCTATGTATAGAAGGATTAGGTGACGTTACGGGTCGACACCCTTCTTCTGAAGAAAATCCAGAGGTGCTGCCTGTCCCGTTGTATTACTCCAGCATTTTGTGGCTATATCTTCTGCAGAAAATTGTTACCAAACACATTTCAACATCTTAAGGTTGTTGAAAGAAAGTGAGATTAAATTCTAACTCTTTTCCCATCCAAACATGTTAATTTTAGCCTCAATAACCTTTGTCCCTTTGAAAATGAATGATATTATTGAACGATATGTAAAGGTGAGATAATCAATTCCTATTAAGAGTGAGTGGTCTGTTTGTTGAGGGAGAGCCTCTTGTTCTTATTGATCTATGCATTAATTGAAGTTAAAAATACACACCGCAAAATCACAAAATAGCAACTATCGACCACTTTGTTGAGTCAAAGGCCAAAATGCCAATCAATTTCAATTTCAATTAGAAATTGCTTTAACAGGGAACATAGAACAGTACAGCACAAAATGATGCCCTTTAGCCCACAAAATCCACGCCAAACATGATGCCAAGTTAAATTTATCTTGCAATAAATGTTACTGCATTTACCCTGCATATGTACATTGTGGCTGGCACGATTGTAATCATATATAATCTTTTTGCTGACTAGATAGCACTGAACAAACATTTTTTTCACTGTACCATGGTACACATAACAGCAATAATAATAAAATAGATAAACTAAGTTGAAGATAGACAAAGTGCAGGAGTAATTCAGCGGGTCAGGCAACATCACTGGAGAACATGGATGGATGACGTTTCGGGTCAGGACCCTTCATCAGACTGATTGCAGTGGGGGTGGGTGGGGGGGGGAGGTCGGGTGGGTGATAACTGGAAGTGAGAAAAAAATGGGTCAAATCAGGTGTGATCCCAAGAGAGATACATCGTTGTGAATTGTGGAACTGGTTAACGGACTACTAGTAGAGGAAGGCAGAGGGGGCAGAGGGATGGGAGGGGGGAAGGGAGATGTTTGTAGATTACCTAAAATTGGAGAATTTAATGTTCATATTGTTGGGTTGTGAGTTACTCAAACAAAATGTAAGGTGCTATTCTTCCAGTTTGCATTTGGCCGTACTCTGGTGGAAGCCAGAGAGGTCAATATGGCCTGTGACACTGAATTCCACAGATTCACCACCCTCTGACTAATGAAATTCCTCCTCGTCTCCATTCTAAAGGTGCGTCCTTTCTTTCTGTGGCTAAGCCTCTGGTCCTAGACTCTCCCACTGGTGGAAACATCCTATCCAAGATCTCTAAAGTCTAAAGACTGTCTATTCCAACATCTGCAGTCTCTTGTGCCTCCATTTGTTGTATGAATCTGACTGGCAATCCTCCTTTTTTAATTCTGTAGATCTGTGCAAATCTCGATGCCTATAAGATAATGACTGTGAAGAAATACCTGACACAGCTGAAAGACCAAGTGAAAGATCCTGTCAAAAAGTTGGAAATAGCTGAAGGAAGAACAGAGGTAATTTTGGAATTATTGCAAGGAGCATCCAACAGAAATACCTTATTAATTGTTATAATTTCTCTTAGAATCTGGAGGAATTGTTTGGATTTAAATTTGCTCCAATGTGAAGCTTCAAGTTTCACTTGCAGTTCAAGTTATCTTATACAATTGTGACGCCTTGTACTACATGTAGAATCAAGGAAGTGCAGATGCTGGGTTACACAAAATGACACAAAGTGCTGGAGTAACTCAATGGGTTAGGCAGCATCTCTGGAAAAGATGGATAAATGATGTTTCGGGTCGGGACCCTTCTTCAAACCGATTGTAGGGGGAAGAGGGGAGGAAGCTGCGAGAGAGGAGCGTCAGGACAAAGCGAGGCAGGTAATAGGTGGACACAAGCGAGGGGGATGTTTGATAGGCAGATGTTTAGGAACAAAGGGCATAGATAACAAAAAAACAGGATTGAAGAGTTGTCAATTGTGAAGCCAGAGGAAGCAAAGTAGACGGAATAGTGGGAGCAGGGACGAAATAGGTGGGTATCCAGGTGCGGATTGAAAGGTGGGGTGTGGGGGAGAGAGGGGTGGGGAGAAAGGGGGGTGTTGTTAGAGGTTACCTTAAATTGTAGAATTTAATGTTCACACCATTGGGTTGTAAGCTACCCAGGTGTAATATGGGATGAACATAGTAAAGTCTCCATTTTGCAGAAACAAGGAACTGCAGATGCTGGTTTACAAAATATGTGACGCAGCGGTAGACTTGCCTTGCAGTGCCAAAGACCCGGGTTCGATCCTGACTATGGGTGGTGTCTGTATGGAGTTTGTATGTTCTCCCTGTGACTGCATGGGTTTTCTCAGGGTGCTCCAGTTTCCTCCCATACTCCAAAGACGTACAGATTTGTAGTTTAGTTGGCTTCTGTAAAATTGTCCCTAGTGTGTAGGATAGAACTAGTGTAAAGGGTGATTGTGAGTTTGTGCGGACTCGGTGGGAGAAGGGCCAGTTTCCACGCTGTATCTCTAAACTGCACTATATAAAACACCCTGGCCATCCTCTCATTTCAATCCTACCTTCGGGAAAAAGGCACAGAGCATTTCTCCTGTATTGAAAAAGCGAATTTCAACATTCATACTATTTAGTTTTTTCTGAGAGAATAATAACTCGTGTGGAACCGTCTTCCCTAATATGTTTCTAATCCATCAGCTGCCCTCGAAAGGCTATGTTTGCCTTCCCTCCGTCGAGGCAGGAGATGGCACCAGTGGTGTGAATATCGGCCCATATGCCTCGCAGCTTGTGTCAAATGTCACAAACTATGGAAGAAGGGGAATTCAGCTTGTGTAACTAATTGACCCATGTGTAGGGAGGAACTGCAGATGCTGGTTTGCTCTGAGGATAGACACAAAATGCTGGAGTAACTCAGCCAGTCAGGCAGCATCTCTGGAGAAAGGGAATAGGTGACGTTACGGATCGAGACCCTTAGTTTAGTTTAGAGACACAGCGCGGAAACAGGCCCTTCAGCCCACCGGGTCCGCGCCGACCAGCGGCCCCCGCATACTAACACGATCCTACACACACTAGGGACAATTTCTTTTTTTCATTTACCAAGCCAATTAACCTACAAACTTGTGCGTCTTTGGACTGTGGGAGGAAACTGAAGATCTAGGAGAAAACCCACGCAGGTTATGGGGAGAACGTACAAACTCCGTACAGACAGCACCCGTAGTCGGGATCAAACCCAGGTCTCCGGCGCTGCATTCGCTGTAAGGCTGCAACTCTACCGCTGCACCACTTCCAGACTGAGAGTCAGGGCAGAGGGAAAAGGGCGGTGTAAAAGGGTACAGAACAAATCAAAGCCAGCACTGATGCCCACAAAGATGGAGCCCACAATGATCCATTGTTGGCTGTGGAAGAGGTGATAACAAAGGTATACGGACAGTGAAACTAGCAGGACGACTAGGATGGGGGAGGAACAGAGGGAGAGGGAATGCAAGGGTCAAATAATTAGAGATGTTACTGTTAATACCGCTGCGGTGTAAGTTGCCCAAGCGAAAGATGAGGTTCTGTTTCTCCAATTTGGGCTGGACCTCAGAATAGAAAGGTCAGCGTGGGAATGGGAAGGGGAGTTAAAATGTTTGTGTTTGTTAAAGGATCCTTTTGGATGCAAGATCAAAGATATGATGCTGAAAATTCACACGTTTCTTGGAAAAGGTGCCACCTCAGACTTTGGCACACAGTCATATGAGCAATGGAGTGTTCAAAAAGAGAAAACAGGTGAGATGTCCCCTCTGTGTCCCGTGGTTCTGCTCCCCCTCCCCCTCCCCCTCCCCCTCCCCCTCCCCCTCCCCCTCACCGACAGAACAAGGAAACATTCCCCTGGTCCTCACTGTTCACCCCACCACCCTCTGCACCAACACATTGGCACAGCGCCAGAGACTCAGCTTTGATTCTGACTATGGCTGCTGTGTATGTGGAGTTTGCACGTTCTCCCTGTGACCACGTAAGTTTCCTACGGGTGCTCCGGTTTCCTCCCACATCCCAAAAACGTGCAGGGATGTAGTTTAATTGGCTTCTATAAATTGTCCCTTGTGTGTAGAATAGAACTAGTGCACAGATGATCGATGGTCGGCACAGACTCAGTGTGCTGAAGGGCCTGTTTCCATGCTGCATCTCTAAACTAAACTAACCATCATCGTCCGACATTTCCGTCACCTCCAACATGATCCCGCCACCAGTCAAACCTTCCCAACCCCACCCCTTTCCGCTTTCCGCAGCGACCACTCCCTCCACAACTCCTTGGTTCAATCATTCCTTAACACACAAACCACCCCCTCCCCAGGTACTTTCCCTGGCAACCGCAGGAGATATACTGTAGCACCTATCTCTGTAGCACCCATCTGTGTTCTCCGGAGATGCTGCCTGACCCGCTAAGTTGTTCCAAAACCTCCTGTCTTTTTTTTGTAAACCAGTATCAGCAGTTCTTAATTTCTGAGAAGATGAGTTGTTTATCTTTATAAAACCTTCGTAAAATCTGTACTACATTTTTAAAATCGAATTAAGCCAGCCCTTATTTATTTTTCATTGAAATCTCGTACTTTACGTATCTATCATATTGATTGTTTAATTGAAAGCTACAGCATGAACAGGCCCTTCGGCCCATCGAATCAGTGCCGACCAGCGGGTACCCCGTACACTAACTCTAGCATACGCACTAGGGACAATGTACGGAAGCCAATTAACCTCCAAACCTGCACGTCTTTGGGATGTGGGAAGAAACCTGAGTAACCGGAGGCAGCCCACACAGTCACAGGGAGAACGTGCAAACTCCACCCGAGCTCAAGATCGAACCTGGGTGTACGGTGTTGTGAGGCAGCAGCTCTACCCGCTGCGTCGTTGCGCCACCCTAGTATTTGACTCAGTTGTAATGCAGTTGATACATGGTGCAGAAGTGCTAATAAATTGTCATCCTCAGGGGCGAAGACCGAGGATCGAAAACTACGAGTCTGTGCAGAACATCTAAGAAAATATAACGATGCCCTGATGATTAACGACACGATAAGGATGGTTGACGCGTACAATTATCTCACGGTCTTCTATCGAGGTGAAAAAAGGAAAAAGCTTACAGAAGAAGAGGAAGTACCAAAGTCAAAGTTGGATGACACTGATAAATTTCTTATTACTTTATTTAATGGTAATGTACTTTAACATTCCAAAGTTAATTTCATGTGGTATGTCATCCATTTTAGTTTAGTTTATTGTCACATGTACCGAGGTACATTGAAAAGCTTTTGTTGCATGCTATCCAGTCAGAAGAAAGACGATACATGTTTACAATCGGGTCATCCACAGTGTACAGTGATATACGATACGATACGATAGAACTTTATTCATCCCCGGGGGGGAAATTGGTCTGCCAACAGTCACAACACCCAACAGGTACACGAAAACCTGAAATTAAAATTAAATTTAGTGCAAGATAAAGTCCAGTAAAGTCTGATTAAAGATCGTCTGAGGGTCTCCAATAAGGTAGATAGTTGCTAAGGAATGCTCTCTAGTTGGTGATAGGGTGGTTCAGTTGCCTGATAACAGCTGGGAACTGTCCCTGAATCTGAAGGTGTGCGTTTACACACTTCTGTACCTCTTACCTGATTGGAGAGGAGAGAAGAGGGAGTGACCGGGGTGAGACTGGTCCTTGATTATGCTGGTGGCCTTGCCGAGGCAGCATGCATTGTAGATGGAGTCAATGGAAGGGAGGTTGGTTTGTGTGATGGTCTGGGCTGCATCCACATTTCACTGAAATTTATTGGGGGTCTTGGATGGAACTTTTTCCGAAATCATGCTGTGATGCATCATGATAAAATGCTTTCTTCGGCATATCTGTAAATGTTGGTGAGAGTTTTTGGGGACATGTTGAACTTCCTGAGTTATTTATATGCAACATACCTTAGAATAACACTTCTTGTATTCCGCTTGGGTAGCTTATAACTCAACAGTATGAAAAAAGACACAAGGTGCTGGAGTAACTCAGCGGACCAGGCAGCATCTTTGGAGAACATAGATAGGTGACGTTTTGGGTCGGGACCTTTCTTCAAACTGATTGTGCTGGGGGTGGTTGGAGGGGAGGGGGGGAGGGAGGGAAATGTAGAAAAGAGGAGGGGTAGGACAAAGCCTGGAGAGTGATAGGTAGATATTGGTGATTGGTGATAGGTAGATATTGGTGATGGGTGATGATAGGCAGATGGTTTGACAAAAGCCAGTGATGAAAAGATAAAAGGCGTGAGATAAAGATAGAAAAGCTGAAAATTGTGAAGTCAGAGGAAATAATGTAGTTAGAAGGGGCTGCGGAGAGAAAATGGGTATGAGTCTAGGTGGGGAAGGGTTGTGGAGAAAAAATGTGGTAAGAAAGAGAGTGGGGTTGGTTAGTTACCAAAAATGGGAGAATATTGTATACATTTTGAACTCTCCAATTTTAAGTAATACCCTCCACCGCCCTTTCTCGCCTCCCATCCCCCAACACCCATGTACTTCACACCCATTTTTTATTTATTTGTATTTGATATTCTTCTTGCGTTGGTAGCATTAAAACACAGAACAGGACAGCACAGGAACAGGCCCTTCGGCGCACAATGTCTGTGCTGAACATGATGCCAAGACCAACTCTTACCTGCCAGCCCATAATCCATATTCCCAGCATATCCATGTGCCCATCCAAAAATCTCTTAAATGCCATTATTGTATCTGCGTCCACCCTTGGCAGCATGTTCCAGGCACCCCTCACCACCCTCTGTGTAAAATAACTTGTCCCGCACAGGTCCTTTAAGCTTTGCTTCTCGTCTTCAACCTATGCCACCTGTTCTTTGACATTTCCACCTTGGGACAAAGGCTCTGACTGTCTACCCTATCTATGTATATCTATATCTTATATACTTCCATCAAAACACCCCTCAACCTCTGATGTTCCAGAGAAAACATTCCAAGGCTGTCCAAACTCTCTCTGTAGCTAATACCCCCAAATTCAGACATCATACCTTTCCAAAGCCTCCACATCCTTCCTGTAATGGGGCGACCAGAACTGCACCTAATACTTCAAATGTGGCATACCTGAAGTCCTATAAAGCTGCACCATGCCCTCCTCACTCTTATACTCAATATCCCAGCCAATGAAGACAACCATACCATAAGCCCTCTTTATTACTCCATCTACTTGTGTGGTGACTTTGAGGGAGTATGGACTTGGACTCCACACTGTGGTAACATTATACACACTACTACAAAGTTAGCACATTGAAGGGTGAAAGATATGATGTTTGCAAGAGACGTAGAGTTTCACTCACCTGGAGTGTTGTCAGAAATTTGGGTGGAAATGTCAGTGGGCCTCAAAGGATTAACCATTTATTTAATTACTTGTTCCAGAACAACAAGCCACACTTGAAAGTCTTGCCGGAAAACCTCAGTATGAAAACGGAAAACTGACAAAACTACGAACATCTATACTTCAGGAATTCACCAAAAAGCGAAATTCAAGAGGTATCATATTCACAAAGACCCGGCAAAATGCACATGCTCTGCATGAGTGGATGGAAGAGATTGAAAAGTTTAAGGACGTTGGAGTCAGGGCACATTATTTAACTGGAGCTGGTAGCAGCAGTCAGTTCAAGCACATGACTCAGGTAAAATTCCATCCTCCATCTATCAATGTCCATGTTCATGGTGTATTTTTCTCTTTTTCACGGAAAGGGCGATGGGTGTATGGAACAAGCTGCCTGAGGAGGTGATTGAGGCAGATACTATCGCAACATTTAAGAAAAATGTAGACAGGTACATGGATAGGATAGGTTTAGAGGGATATGCACCAAATACAGGCAGGTGGGACTAGTGTAGATGGGTCATGTTGGCTGGTGTGGGCAGGTTGGCTTGAAAGGCCTGTTTCCATGCTATAAGACTCTGTGACTCTTTGTAACCAGCCTCCTTCAACAATTTAGTTTAATTTATTGATACAGCATGGAAACAGGCCCTTTAGCCTACCTGCTGTGTCCACTGCTGTTTGGAATTTACATTAACAATTTGCATGATAATATAGTTAATGTTTTTAGTAAATTTGCAGATTACACCAAAATAGGGGGTATAGTATAGTAAACAGTGAGGAAGATTATCTACGTTTACAACAGAAGCTAGATCGGTGCCGGCTCCGATTTGTTCTGTCCATTTCATACCTCTTTTTTCCCTCTCTCCTGACTCTTAATCTGAAGAAAGGTCTTGACCCGAACTTCACCTATTCCTTTTCTCCAGAGATGCTGCCTGACCCATTGAGTTACTCTAGCATTTTGGGTTTCATCTTTTGTGTAAACCACCATCCGTAATTCCTTCTTACACCAGATCTAGATCAATTGAAAAGGTGGGCCTAAGAGGCAAATGGTATTTAGTTCTGACAGGTGGGAGATGTTGCACTATAGGAGGTCACACCAGGGCAGGACTTGCACAGTAGATAGTGGAGTAGTGCAGGACAGAGAGATCTGGGAATACAGGTGCACAGTATCCTAAAAATTGTGAGTCAGATAGACAGGGTGGCGAAGAAGATGTTTGGCACACTTGCCCTCATTGGGAAGGGTATTGAGTACAAAAGTTGGGATATCATGATGCAGCTGTACAAGTCCACAATAAGAGTACTGTGTGCAGTTCTGGTCACCTAACTACAGGAAGAATGTCATTCAGTTGATAAGGGTGCAGAGAAAATTCACCAGGATGTTACCTGGGCTCACATGCAAATGCAAATGCAATGCGAAATAAAATAATGTTTTTTTTTACTTCAGTACATTGTCCACTGTTTAGAGATAGAGCGTGGGAGCAAGCCTCTAGTACTATACAAGCCTCTAGTACTACACTAGTACTATCCTACACCCTAGGGGACAATTGACAATTTTTTACCAAAGCCAATTAACCTACAAACCAGTGCATCTTTGGAGTGTGGCAGGAAACCGGAGCACTCGGAGGAAACCCTACGTGGTCACAGGGAGAACGTACAAACTGCTTACAGGCTCGAACCCGGGTCTCTGATGCTGTGAGGCAGCAACTCTACCATGGCGCCACTGTGCCGCTTTAAATCATACCTGATTATCACACCTGAATTGGACTGAACACCAAGACAATTGATTTTATAGATAGGCTAAATTTTAGTCATGTCGAAGTTTTGTTCATTTCTAATTTTTCTAATAAAACTTTATACTTTAAATAGAATGAACAAAAGGAGGTGCTGAACAAATTTCGTGACGGGGAAATAAACCTTCTGATTGCAACCACTGTGGCTGAAGAAGGTCTGGATATCAAGGAATGTAATTTTGTAATCCGTTATGGCCTCGTTACTAATGAGATCGCCATGGTCCAAGTAAGTTTTGGTGGAGAAGGTGTGATGGCAGATATTAATTTTTCTAAATTTTGATCAAGTGTTAATTAACCAAATCTTAGTCAAAAACTGATTAATACTGGTTAGTACACGTAGATTAGAGTCTTTACTTCTAGGACATTAGTTAAGTCACATTAGTTATAGGAGCAGAATTCGGCTATTCGGCCCATCAATGTACTCCGCCATTCAATCATGGCTGATCTATCTTTCCCTCTCAACCCCATTCTCCTGCCTTTTCACCATAATCCCTGACATCTGTGCTAATCAAGAAATTTAATTTAGAGTTTAATTTAGAGATACAACATGGAAAAAGGCCCATTGGCTCACAGTGTCCCGCCGACCATCGGTCACACTAGTTCAGTTATTCTGCTTTCTCATTCACTCGCTACAAACTAGCGACAATTTACAGGGGGCAACCGGAGCACCTGGAGGAAGCCCTCACGGTCACAGGGAGAACGTACAACCTCCATACAGACAGCGCCCGTAGTCAGGATCAAGCCCGGGTCTCTGGCGCTGAGGCAGCACCTCTACCAGTTGTGGCACTGTACGGCCCTAACTGAGAATCATTATTTAATGTAAATACAAAAGGTATCTCTGTGTGATTCTCAAAGCAACTTTTCTGTTTGTACAAATAAATAATTTTTGGATTAACAGATTCAAAAGGATACTTCTAGTTTTTGATTCCATACATTTGTATAATTGAGCTTAGTTTAGAGATATAGCATGGATAAAGCATTTAAAGCTATATTGAAAACAGAATTTTAAAAGGTTTTGTAGCAGCATTTAGACTCTTAAAGAGGGTAGGTTTGGATATGATAGGTTTAGAGGGATATGGGTCAAACGCAGGCAGGTGGGACTAGTGTAGACGGGACATGTTGGTCGTTGTGGGCAAGTTGATCTAAAGGCCCTGTTTATGTGCGGCATGACTCTGACTCCGTTTTCCCTGCTGATTACATGTAGGCTCGCGGGAGGGCTCGGTCCGATGACAGTACATATGCCCTTGTAGCGAATGAGGGATCAGGGGTCCTAGAACGTGAGCACGTAAATGTTTATCGTGAATCCATGATGTATGAAGCAATTCAGAAGGTGCAGGAAATGCCAGAAGAGGAATACAGGAAACAGGTAACATGAAAAACAGACCAATCCTTGATCAAATCCCCAACAACACACTCACACGACTCCAGTGATATCCCAGTTGAAACCAACTACATCATCATTTCCCTTGCCATCGTTATCTTCTTATTCTATCTCCTCCGATGCATCATCCACACTGCAAGGTTAATATCACAGGGTTGCATCGCAGTGTGGTTTCGGAACAGTTCTGTCCACGACCGTACGTTGTGAGCTCTGTCCAGAGAGTTGTGGATGCAGCCCGGGCCATCATGCAAACCAACCTCCCTTCGCTTGACTTCATCGACACTTCACGCTGTTTGGGCAAGGCCACCAGCATAATCAAGAACCAGTCTCACCCCCTCACTTCCTCTTCTCCCCTCTCCCATCAGGCAAGAGGTACAGAAGTGTGAAAATGCACACCTCCAGATTCAGGGACGGTTTCTTCCCAGCTGTTATCAGGCAACTGAACCATCCTTTCACCATCTAGAGAGCGGCTCTGACATTCCATCTACCTCATTAGAACCCCTCAGACTATCCTTAGTCTAGATATGTTACAAAACTTACCTTCAGCGGCGCTGCAGTTCTGTCACTGACCGTGTGCGCGACTTTGGTGCCTTTCGGGGGGGGGGGGGGGGGGGGGGGCCGGGTTAAAATGCAGTTTTCCCATGCCTTCCGGAGTTATATTTTCTCGGAGTGCAAGCTTTTTCTGGAGATTCTGCCGGTAAGTGAAATTTCTTTTTTAATCGCCCGACTATTTCAGCACTGGAGTAAAATAAAAAAATAGCTTCTAATGCCGTGAACGCCAACAACGGGGATGGATTTTACGTAGGGGACAGGTAAAGGAAAGCTGTTTATTTTTACATATAAACTTGCTTGTTAAGATGACCTTAATCAAAATTTCATGTTATTCCCCATATGAACCGGCAGTATTTTTCCTGCCGATATGGGGTTTAAATTCACCGCATCCGCAACGCTCCAAGCCATCGCGTTCCATAAAATTCCACTCGCAAGCTGATTTAAATGGCCATTACTTTACGGGCATTAAACACTAAATTCCTTCAATTTGGCCTATAAATTCATGACAATTAGATTTAAAAATCATGTTATAATGTGAATTATTGTGTGAATGTTATTTGTACACTTGGGCTTTTTAAAAAAATGTCAATATTTTCTTAAGAAATGGATAGATGTTTACATCTAGTAATTGAATTTTGTAATTAGCTACAATTGGGTAACTAACTAATTATATGCTTTAATTTCATGTAATCCAAGTAAGATTGTTTCATATTTGTTTCAGAATGCTTCAATCTAAAATTGAAAATTTCTTTCAGTTCTCTTAATTTTTAAGAACGTTATGGGCTTTTGACTGTCCTCAATCACAACTTTTGTGTTAAGTCAATGGAAAAGCAATAGGGAACAAGATGCTAATTTCCGAGTATGAAAATTGCCATAACTTTTTTAATACTGAAGATATGAAAGTGAATTAGGTGTCAAATTAAACTTATTTTTATGCTTTATCTGATGGGATAAATTGCAGACTTGATTTTTAAAATCTAAAAATGTTGTAACATTGCTACTTAGTCAGACTTTTCTAGACTTTATCTTGCACTAGATATTGTTCTCTTTATCCTGTATCTGTACACTGTGAATGGCTTGATTGTTATCATGTATAGTCTTTCTGCTGACCGGCTAAATCACAAGATAAAGGCTTTTCACTGTACCTCGGTACACATGACAATAAATAAAGTAAACTAAACTAGAGCTATCTACACTTCACGTTGTCTTGGAAAAGTTGCAAACATAATCAAAGACTTGTCCCACCCCGGTCATTCCTTCTTCTCCCAGCTCCCAACCAGCTGGAGGTCCCCTCGATAAGGTCCCCCCGCCACCCTTCAAAACTCCAGCGAGTACAGGCCCAGAGCCACCAAACCCTCATCATACGTGAACCCGATCATCCCTGGGATCATTCTCATAAACTTCCTCTAGACATTCTCCAAATCTAACGCATCCCTCCTCAGACATGGGGCCCAAAACTGCTCACACTATTCCAAATGTGGCCAGATGTGTGCATTATAAAGCCTTCCAGCACTTTGTGTTTTGGGATAATCAATAATTTGACATGTACATATTGAGATGAGGAATACTATCAAGTGTAAATGTGCAACAAATGGTCGATATAGTTTGTAAGCTGCATAACAATATTGTTCTCTTCTGATGATCAGATAGATGAAAAGCAGTTGCAGAATATAATGGAGCACAAAATGAAAAAGATGAAGAGTTTGGGGAAGAGCATAAAAAGCGATCCTTCCATTGTGACTTTCCATTGCAACACTTGTAGCACACTGGCCTGTACGGGAAAGGATATTCAAGTGATTGAAAGCATGCACCATGTGAATGTCACAGATGAGTTCAAGTAAGATTCAATAAAACTTTTGAAAACATACCAGGAAATACATCCTGGAATTTTAACTATTATGTTATCTTCTCAAAACCGTTGCTAAAATATTTTAGAAGCAAGGAACTGCAGATGCTGGTTTCACAAGGAAAGACACAAAGTGCTGGAACACTGGGCCTGTACTTGCTGGAATTCAGAAGAATGAGGAGGGACCTCGTTGAAACTTCACGAATAGTGAAAGGCCTGAATAGAGTGGATGTGGAGAGGATGTTGCAACTAGTGGGAGTGTCTAGGACAAGAGGGCACAGCCTCAGAATAAAAGGAGATGAGGACCTTTAAAAAAGAGATGAAGAATTTCTTTACCCAGAGATTGGGGAATCGGTGGTATTCATGGCACAGACAACTATGGATTGGGTAGTTTTAAGATGGAAATTGATAAGTTCTTGATTAGGAAGGGGGTCAAACGTTAAGTGGAGAAGGTAGGAGAATGGGGTTGAGAGTTAAAAATAGATCAGCCATGATCGATTGGTAGAGTTGACACAATGGGTAGAATGGGCTAAAACTGCTCCTTTGTCTTAAGATTGTATGATCGTTTCGGTTTGGGACTCTTCTGAAATGTTCTATGTTCATAAAAGAACGCTCTTACTGTTAAATATCCCATGCCTAAGTCACAGCTACTGTGATGCCAGCAACGTTGTGTGACTAACCTGATTATTTGCAGGATGTAATTTTATTTCTTTCAGTCTTAATGATGAATTTTAATTGTCCATATGTTGCTGCAGAGATTTGTATGGTGTGCGTGAAAATCAGGCCCTCCAAGAAAAATGTCTCGATTATCAAACAAATGAAGAGATTTATTGCAGGAACTGTGGTCAGGTAACTGGAATTTGATTTTTTCGATTTTTTTCGTTTTCAGATTTCCTTGCTTAGTGTCATAGAGTCATACAGCGTGGAAACAGGCCATTTGGCCCAACCATGCCGACCAACATGCCTCATATACACTAGTCCCAACAGCCCAAATCACTCCAAATCTATCCTATCTATGTACCTGCCCAAACATCTTTTAAATATTGTTATAGTACCTGCCTCAACTATCTCCTCTGGCAGCTCGTTCCATATACCCACCACCCTTTGTGCAACAAATGTTACCCCTCAGGTCCTATTAAATCTTTCCCCCCTCACCTTAAACCTACTTCCTCTGGTTCTTAATTCCCCTACTCTGGGTATAGGGGAATAGTGCATTTACCCGATCTATAATGATTTAAAAGGAGTGAATTGGGACATTTTGTTTTATGGGAAGGATGTAGAAGAGAAATGGAGGACATTTAAAGGGGAAATTGTAAGAGTACAGAATCTTTATGTCCCTGTTCGGTTGAAAGGAAATAGTAAAAATCGGAAAGAGCCATGGTTTTCAAGGGAAATTGGACACTTGTTTCGAAAAAAGAGAGATATCTACAATAATTATAGGAGGCATGGAGTAAATGAGGTGCTAGATGAGTATCAAGAATGTAAAAAGAATCTTAAGAAAGAAATAAGAAAAGCTAAAAGAAGATATGAGGTTGCTTTGGCAAGAAAGGTGAAAGTAAATCCAAAGGGTTTCTACAGCTATATTAATAGCAAAAGGATAACGAGAGCTATCTCCAGACCCAAAAGAGATGGGGGAGATATTGAACAAATCCTTTTCTTCGGTATTCACCAAGGAGAAGGATATTGAACAATTCCTTTTCTTCGGTATTCACCAAGGAGAAGGATATTGAACTCTGTGAGGTAAGGGAGTAGCTATGGAAACTTTGAGATTCAAAGAGGAGGAAGTACTGACACTTTTGAAAAATATAAAAGTGGGTAAGTCTCCAGATCCTGACAGGATATTCCCTAGGACATTGAGGGAAGTTAGTGTAGAAATAGCAGGGGCTATGACAGAAATATTTCAAATGTCATTAGAAACGGGAATAGTGCCGGAGGATTGGCGTACTGCGCATGTTGTTCCATTGTTTAAAAAGGGTTCAAAGAAGAAACCTAGCAATTATAGACCTGTTAGTTTGACGTCAGTGGTGGGCAAATTAATGGAAAGGATACTTAGAGATAATATATATAAGCATCTGGATAAACAGGGTCTGATCAAGAACAGTCAACATGGATTTGTGCCTGGAAGGTCATGTTTGACAAACCTTCTTGAATTTTTTGAAGAGGTTTCTAGGGAAATTGATGAGGGTAAAGCATTGGATGTTGTCTATATGGATTTCAGTAAGGCCTTTGACAAGGTTCCCCATGGAAGGTTGGTTAAGAAGGTTCAATCTTTGGGTGTTAATGGCGGAGTAGCAAGATGGATTCAACAGTGGCTGAATGGGAGATGCCAGAGAGTAATGGTGGATGGCTGTTTGTCAGGTTGGAAGCCGGTGACCAGTGGGGTGCCTCAGGGATCTGTGTTGGGTTCACTGTTGTTTGTCATGTACATCAATGATCTAGATGATGGGGTGGAAAATTGGATAAGTAAGTATGCAGATGATACTAAGATAGGGGGTGCTGTGGATAATGAAGTAGATTTTCAAAGTCTACAGAGAGATTTGGGCCATTTGGAAGAGTGGGCTGAAATATGGCAGGTGGAGTTTAATGCTGATAAGTGTGAGGTGCTACATCTTGGCAGGACAAATCAAAATAGGACGTACATGGTAAATGGTAGGGAATTGAGGAATGCTGTGGAACAGAGGGGTCTAGGAATAACTGTGCATAGTTCCCTGAAGGTGGAATCGAAGGTGGTAAAGAAAGCTTTTGGTGTGCTGGCCTTTATAAATCAGAGCATTGAATATAGGAGTAGGGAAGTAATGTTAAAATTGTACAAGGCATTGGTGAGACCAATTCTGGAGAATGGTGTACAATTTTGGTCGCCTAACTATAGGAAGGATGTCAACAAAATAGAGAGAGTACAGAGGAGATTTACTCGAATGTTGCCTGGGTTCCAGCAACTAAGTTACAGAGAAAGGTTGAACAAGTTAGGTCTTTATTCTTTGGTGCACAGAAGGTTAAGGGGGGACTTGATTGAGGTCTTTAAAATGATGAAAGGGATAGACAGAGTTGACGTGGATAAGCTTTTCCCATTGAGGGTAGGGAAGATTCAAACAAGAGGGCATGACATGAGAATTAAGGGACAGAAGTTTAGGGGTAACATGAAGGGGAACTTCTTTACTCAGAGAGTGGTGGCTGTGTGGAATGATCTTCCAGCAGAAGTGGTGGAGGCAGGATCGATTTTAACATTTAAAAGTAAAGTGGATAGGTATATGGACGGGAAGGGAATGGAGGGGTATGGTCTGAGTGCAGGTAGATGGGACTAGGGGAAAATAAATGGTCGGCACGGACTGGAAGGGCCGAGAAGGCCTGTTTCCGTGCTGTAATTGTTACATGATTATATATGGTCATTCCTCTCATGATCGTATACATTTCTATAAGATTACCGAAGGTAGACAAAAATGCTGGAGAAACTCAGCGGGTGAGGTAGCATCTATGGAGCTAAGGAAACAGGCAACGTTTCGGGTCGAGACTCTTCTTCAGACTATAAGATTGCCCATCATCTTCCTGCATTCCAAGGAATAAAGTCCTAGCTTGCTCAACCTCTCCTAAAAGCTCAGGCCCTCAAGTCCTGACAACATCCTTGTAAATTCAGCTTATTTCAAAATGATGGTGTTCCATATATTGCATGAAATGTTTGAAATATGATTCAATGTCAACATAACAACCTCAAATGATACATATTTGGTTGCTGGACGGAAACTAACTTATTACTGCATTTACTTTATTTCATAGTCTTGGGGAACATTGATGGTTCATCGAGCAGTGAGTTTACCTTGCTTATCCATCCGAAATTTCACTGTGTCTAACAGTGATAAGAATGACGGAAAATCTACATATAAAAAATGGAGAGAAGTTCCCTTCAGGCTGCCAAGATTTGACTACATCAAATATGTTGAAAGCCACAGATAAGACGTGCGATGGGATTCTCTATGTTGTAATTGCCTTGCGCTTGGTTTAAGCTGAATGTTGATGAAGAATTGTCTTAATTGGAATCAGAGTGACAAGTTCATGGGTTCATAAGCCATAGAAGCAGATTTAGGCCATTCGGCCCATCGGGTAGTCTGCCATTCAATCTTGGCTGATCGATCTTTCCCTTTCAACCCCATTCTCCTGACTTCTCTCCTTAGCTCCTGACACCCATACCAATCAAGAGTATGTCAATCTCCGCTTAACCAACACCCAATGACTTAGCCTCCACTGTCATCTGTGGCAGTAAATTCCACAGATTCACCACCCTCTAAAGGTACATCCATTTATTCTGAGAAAGCATATTGGTGCCGTCATCGTCTTGATGTGCTTTCATTTCAACACTGGCTGTTTTCTCAGGTGTTTCATGTCTGTGCTTTTTGTAAGATGTAGGAGTGATGAGCATCAAATGTTGCCTTGGACAATCATGAGGTGAAGATGAAACCTAAAACCAGACTTCAAAGTGGGCTCTACGTGATTGTATAGGGCTCACTGTACTGAATGTGTAGATGGAAGACAAGGTCTAATGTACGCAATATAGTATGTTTAGGTTACACTCTGGTAACCTTCTCTTTGCACTGTCTCGAGTGTAAAGCCACACTGGTATTTTTCTCTGCACTACCTGTTATACATGTGTGTGGCTTGATGGTATTCATGTATAGTACGATCTAATTCAATTGGGATAGCATGCAAACAAAAGCTTACTGTCACTGTATACCTTGGGTACACGTGACAATAATAAATTAGAGTCCCAGTCAATGGATTGAGTGTTATCCAGGGCATGGAATGGATGCCTTGGAGAAGTTGATCAGTTGCTGGGAACAGAACCGGATAAAGCTGGTAGAACAAAGAGTGTTTGTCTCTCTCTGAGCAAGATTTATGATGACAAGATATTAATGCAGACTCCAGGGGAATAAGTGATTGACACCGACAAATGACGAAGAACAGTTGTTTCAATCTGCTGCTTCTCTGAGGCTGTTAGCGTGTCTTTGCAGCAATGAAAATATAAATGTTTTGTGATTAAAAGAAGTTCCTTTTTTGGTGATATTTTGCTTTCAATTCTTCCTTCCTTTCAATATACAATAAAATGCTAAAGATCTCAAATATAGTTCAAACTATATTTGCAAAATACTCAACATTTTTATTTCCCACTTTCGTGAGTACCCCCATCCATAGTAATGGGACGGAGGTGGAGTGTGTTTCCAGCTTCAGGTTTCTGGGGGTCAACATCTCTGATGACCTCTCTTGGACCCACAATACCTCAGCACTGATCAAGAAGGCTCACCAGCGTCTCTTCTTCCTGAGGAGACTAAAGAAGGTCCATCTGCCTCCTCAGATTCTGGTGAACTTCTACCGCTGCACCATCGAGAGCATCCTTACTAACTGTATCGCAGTATGGTATGGCAACTGCTCTGTCTCCGACTGGAAAGCACTGCAGAGGGTGGTGAAAACCGCCCAACGCATCACTGGTTCCTCACTCCCCTCCATTGAGTCTGTCCAGAGCAAGCGATGTCTGCAAAGGCCGCGCAGCATCATCAAGGACTGGTCTCACCCCAGCCACAGACTGTTTACCCTCCTCCCATCTGGGAGGCGCTACAGGTCTCTCTGTTGCCGGACCAGCAGGTTCAGGAACAGCTTCTTCCCTGCGGCTGTTACCCTACTTAACTCTGTACTTGGTGATTACCAGTCCCCCCCCCCCCCCCCCCCCCCCGGGTGACACTCCTTCCCCCAGTGACTGATCTCCCCCCCCCCCCCGCCCCCCCGAAATTTGCACTACTGCTATTGTACATACATATATATATTTTACTGTTCCATTATTCTGTGTTCGCACTTCTGGGTGAGATGCTAACTGCAGTTCGTTGTCTTTGCACTTGTGCACTGCACAATGACAATAAAGTTTGAATCTGAAGCTGAATCATGTATAGTCTTTCCGTGAAATAGACACAAAATGCTGGAGTAACTCAGCGGGACAGGCAGCATCTCTGGAGAGAAGGAATGGGTGACGTTTTAGGTTGAGACCCTTTTTCTTTCCGCTGGCTGGATAGCATGCAACAAAATATTTTCACTGATTTTGGTACACGTGACAAAAAACTAAACTAAACACCACTATCATATCTGCCTCCAGCACCATTCCTTGCAGCACTTTCCAGGCACCCACCATTCAATGTGTAAAAAAAAAACTTGGCCCACACATCTCCTTAAAATTTTGCCCCTCTCACCTTAAAGCTATTGCCCTATAGTTTTAGTTTAGTTTAGAGATACAGCGTGGAAACAGGCCCTTAAGAAATAGGACACCGAGAGTCTTGCTAACCAGCGATCCCTGTACACTAGTTCTATCCTACACACGAAGGACCATCTACAATTTTACCAAAGTCAATTAACCTAGAAACCTGTCCATCTTTGGAGTGTGGGAGGACACTGGACCACCCAGGGAAAACTCATGGGGAGAATGTACAAACTCCATACACACAGCACCCGTAGTCAGCGATTCTCCATCCAAATACGGGCACACCATACTCAAAAGCATCATGAGGGTATCATCAGCAGCAACTAAATTTAAAGTGGCACTTTCTTCCCAATAACCCTCTCTGGCTAAACCCCTCCCTTCACCACCTCCAGTTTAAATTCCAGTTGGAATATTTTGGAGGACCAAGTAACCAAGAACTATTGCAGCATTTCTTAAGGGATGCAAATAGAATGGAATCACAGGGGTGTAGCAGTAGATCTGCTGCCTTACAATCCTGACTATGGGTGCTGTCTGTACCAGTTGGTAATGAATGTGGCTAACATGTTGAGAAATGAAGTTTTCTACCATTTGCAGAACATTTCTCCCAAGATTATATCTGGGATTTTGGAAAAGATCATAAAGCTCATCAATGCTTTCTCCGAAGATTGAGGTGATTCGGTATATCAATGGATACTCTCTTGGACTGGTAGAGAGATGACTGGTTGCAGCACAGCCTGGTTCAGCAACTTGAAAACCCAGGAACGAAGAGGATTGCCCAGTGCATCACGGGTTCTGACCTCCCCACCATTGAAGGGATCTACAGGAGTCACTGCCTCAAAAAGGCAGCCAGCATCATTAGAGATCCACACCACCCTGGCAACACTCTCATTTCACTCCTGCCATCGGGAAGAAGGTGGAAGAGCATGAAAACTGTAAAATCTAGGTTCAGAAACAGCTTCTTTCCTACATCCATTTCACACACACAAACAGACTAATTCACACACAGAGACTCATTCATTCACACACACACATGCACACGCACACGAACACACGCGATCACATACAACACTAAAATGCCAGGTAACTTCAGAACGTGTTTAATATACAATGTATAATACACATGTTTAAAGCCTCCTGCAGCTGCTGCTGAAGCAAAAATGTGCTTTAAATAACATCCAACAAACACACTCACTATAGACAGCTCTCTTGAATTATTCAATGGCGCCTGTGCACGGCGCCATCTTGACGTCACCCTCTCGCTTCTTGCCATGAACCGGAAATGATGCCCTCAGCGCCAGCATGCCGCTAACTGGAAATGACGTCATCGGCGCCATTTGCAACTAAGCAAAAATCACAGAATGAGCGCCAGTTTTGAAATTAAACACAGTCCTGATCTAATAAATGTTTATTCACGCTTTATCCTTCCGAAAACTGTTGCAAGCAAGCCCTTTAAAAGCCAAGCCAATTGGACAAAAACACTTTGCAAGCCAACAAAACACATTTGCTGAAAGCCCTTTAAAAAGCCAACCTAATTGGTCAACACTTTGCAAACAACAAACACATTTGCTGAAAACCACATCCTGGGGACTCACCGTGGAGTAGACATGCCTTCAGTGTTATTCGCAGCTCAGAGAGCCATGAACCTCTCGCTTCCTCCGTCTGGCAGAGACTGAGTGAGCCACGACACTTTTGGGTTTTATAGTCCCTCCCCCCTTCCGCCAGCGGGGGCAGCAGAGAGAATGGCTAATTTTTTCAAAACATTAATATTAATATTTTAATCAAATCCTCTGGTCCTGTCTGAGCGAGCTGGCCAAAAATGACGGCCGTAAGTGGCGGCATTCTCTCGGAAATCACATCGCAGTGAGTCAAAAGTGGTCAAGATCTTACTTTTAGTAATATAGATATATATACACAACACATATGACACTAAAACACTCTTGACCTTTGCTTTCTTCAACAATCAGACTTCTTCAGAAACACTTATTTATTCTTCATTCCACTCACAGGATGATTATTAGTGTGGTCCACTTTTAAATCTACATCTCCAGGCAACTTTGTGCAGGGTGGCATATATATGTTATACAGCAGTCAGGAGTGTTTTATTGTCATCTGCACCAAAACAGAACAATTAAATGTGTACATGCAGCAACAAGACAGGTTTGTAAACACAGTAGATTTTAGACTTTGAGATAAAGTGTGGAAACAGGCCCACCGAGACCACGCCGGCCAGCGCCGCCAGTTAGCTAGCACTACCCTACACACGGAACAATTCACAATTTTACTGAAGCCAATTAACCTACAAATCTATACATCTTTGGAGTACGGGAGGAAACCGGAACAACTGGAGAAAACCTACGCGGTCACAGAGAGAACATACAAACTCCGTACAGACAGCATCTGTAGTCAGGATCAAACCCGGGTCTCTGGCGCTGTAAGGCAGCAACCTTAAAGCTGTGCCACTGTGCCACCCCTAAAAAGTAATCAGTGGATAATATAAATAAAAGTGAAAAAAATTGAATATATAAAAAATGTAAGATCAGCATGCAGCAAAATAACAGTAAGTATCGACCTCTAGCCTCAAGCAAATCCATCTCTTAATTCGACTAGTTTCCTCTTTGGTAACAACAGCGTGCCCCACGATATATTAAAAATCAGAATTCACTCAGAATGGATATAACTTTGGGCTCCAGGTATTAAAAATACCCTGGGATGCAGGAAAACCAAAAGGCCATCAGTATGCAGAAGGAAAATATGATGCTACAAATCTGGCTACTAATAACAATTATCTAAAATTGGTCAGTACAGCACAGGAACAGGCCCTTCGGCCCACAATGTCCGTGCCGAACATGATGCCTACACCAACACTTATCTGCTTACACGCAATTCATATCCATGTTTAGTTTAGTTTTGTAGTTTGGTTTGGCTTAGTTTAGTTTAGAGATACAGCATGGAAATAGGGCCGTTGGTCCACCAAGTCTGTGCCGAACAGCGATCACTGATCACATGTTCTAACCTGAACACACGACAGACAATTTACAGAAACCTATTAACCTGCACGACTTTGGAATGTGGGAGGAAACCGGAGCATCCGGAGAATACCAACATGGTCTCAGGGAGAATGTACACACTCCATACTAACCCGTAGTCAGGTTTGAACCAAGGTCTCTGATGCTATGAGGCAGCAGCTTGACCACTGTGCCACCGTGCACTTACATAAAAGTTTCTTAACTGCCATAATTGTATCTGCCTCTACCACCATCCCTGGTTGCATGTTCAAGGCACCAACCACTCACTGTATAAAAACATTTATCTTGCACATCTCCTTTAAACTTTGCCCCTCTCACCTTGAATATATGCGCTCAAGTCCTTGACATTTTCACCCTGGGAAAATAAATTCCGACTGTCTACCCCATCTAATTATTTTGCTTGTATGCATCAGCACACATGCACAGCTATCTTTCACGGACATTACTAACTAAATTTATGATATGAGCTCACTGAGGACACATCAAGGGTTCCTTGTGCTCTGCACTTCATTTAATATTAAATTCTTAAGGGTTATTTTTCCCATTCAGTTGGTTCTGGAAGCACCTGTTACAGCAGCCCAGGAACACAGCAGAAGTGGTGACTTGTGATGCTCCAACACAACTGCTATTAGTTTTCCATGTCACTGAGCAGCTGCTGATTTCTTAGCCTAACAGTGTATAGTTAACAGTGAGACAGTGTGTATGGTCTCCTCATTGCCAATTCCCATTCCCACACTGACCTTTCTGTCCTGGGCCTGCACTATCGCCAGAGTGAGCCCACACGCAAGCTGGAGGAACAGCATCTGGGCAGCACGGTAGTGCAGCGATAGAGGTGCTGCCTCACAACGCCAGAGACCCAGGTTCCATCCTGACTATGGGTGCTGCCTCAACGGAGTTTGTACATTTTCCCCGTGACCGGGTGCTCCGGTTTCCTCACACATCCGAAAGGCGTGAGGGTTTGCAGGTTAATTGGCCTCTATAAATTGTTCCTAGTGTGTAGGATAGAACGAATTGACGGGGTGATCAATGGTTGCTGTGGAGTCGCTGAGTGAAGGGCTTGTTTCCATATTGCATGTCTAAACTAAGCACCTCATAGTCCGCATGGGTAGCTTACAACCCAGCAGTATAAACATTGAATTCTTTCATTTCATGTAACTTCTATTAACACTCCCCTCCCCTCCTCCCTTGTCCCCCTTCTTCCACCCTAGTCATTTAACCAGTTCCACAGTTCACCACGTTGCATAGCCGCAGTTCACCACCTGCCCTAGCCAACAAATACCCTACCAGGGCACCTCCCTGACTGTGGTCATCTGTTACCGGCCCTTATTTGACTTGGTCTTTTCTCACCTCCAGCTCTTCCCCCCCCCCCAACCCACCACACAATTTACCTGAGGAAGGGTCCCGACCCGAAATGTCACTCATCCTTTTTCTCCAGAGATACTACCTGACCCGCTGAGTTACTCCAGGACTTTGTGTCTATTTTTGGCATGAAGATTGAATTCTCTAATTTTAAGTAACTAACACTCCCCTTCCTCTAACCCTTCCTCTAACCCTTCCTCCCCCCTTGCCCTCTTCCTCCACCCCCGTCATTTAAACAGTTCCACAGTTCACAATGATGTATTTGTTTTGAGATCACACCTTCCCTATGAAGTGCTTTGAGAGGTTGATCATGGCGCAAATCAACTCCTACCTCGACAAAAACCTGGAACCACTACAGTTTGCTTACCGCCACAACAGATCAACAGTGGATGCGATTTTGCTGGCTCTCCACTCCGCTCTGGACCACTTGGACAACAAAAACTCATATGTCAGGCTGTTATTCATCGATTACAGCTCGGCATTTAATACTATCATCCCCTCCAAGCTGGTTACCAAACTCACAGAACTGGGTCTCTGCGCATCCCTCTGCTATTGGATCCTCGACTTCCTCATTCATAGACCACAGTCTGTTCGTATTGGTGAAAATGTGTCAGATGCGATAACAATCAGCACAGGAGCACCTCAAGGCTGCGTGCACAGCCCCCTGCTGTACTCACTCTATACTCATGACTGCGTAGCCGGTCATAGTGCGAACTCCATCATCAAGTTCGCTGACGACACCACTGTTGTGGGACGTCTCACTGATGGGGATGAGTCAGATTACAGAAGAGAGATCGAGCGACTGTCCATATGGTGCCAGCACAATAACCTAGCCCTCAACACCAGCAAAACCAAGGAACTGATTGTGGACTTTGGAAGGAGTAGGATGGGGACCATAAAGTCCCGTTTATATCAACAAATGATGGTTGAAAGGGTCAAGAGCTTCAAATTCCTGGGCGTGCACATCTCTGAAGATCTTTCCTGGTCCGAGAACATTGATGCAATTATTATGAAAGCAGATCAGCGCCTCTACTTCCTGAGAAGATTACAGAGAGTCAGTTTGTCAAGGAGGACTCTATCTTCTACAGGTGCACAGTAGAGAGCTTGCTGACCGGTTGCATCATGGCTTGGTTCAGCAACTTGAGCGCCCTGGAGAGGAAAAGACTACAAAAAGTAATAATCACTGCCCAGTCCATCATCGGCTCTGACCTTCCTTCCATCGAGGGGATTTACCGCAGTCGCTGCCTCAAAAAGGCTGGCAGCATCATCAAAGACCCACACCATCCTGGCCACACACTCATCTCCCTGCTACCTTCAGGTAGAAGGTACAGGAGCCTGAGGACTGCAACAACCCGGTTCAGGAATAGCTACTTCCCCACAGCCATCAGGCTATTAAACCTGGCTCGGACAAAACTCTGAACATTAATAACCCATTTTCTGTTATTTGCACTTCATCAGTTTATTTATTAATGTGTGTATATATTTATATAATGGTATATGGACACACTGATCTGTTTTGTAGTCAATGTCTACTATGTTCTGTTGTGCTGAAGCAAAGCAAGAATTTCATTGTCCTTTCAGGGACACATGACAATAAACTCACTTGAACTTGAGCTTGAACTGGACAACAATGTGCCTACCAGAGAACCACCCTACCTGACGTCATCTCTTGCTGGCCCTGATTGGTCCTGGGTTTTTTCTCGCCTCCAGTGCTTCCACAATCAGTCTGAGAAAGGGTCCTGACCAGAAACGTCACCTATTCTTTTTCTCCTGAGATGCTGCCTGACCCGCTGAGTTACTCCAGGACTTTGTGTCTATAGAATCATAGAAAGAGTCAAAGCGTCATACAGCGCAGAAGCTCATTCTTCCACCCACCTTACCCACACTGACCAACATGCCCCATCTACACTGGTCACACCTGCCTGCGTTTGGTCCCAATCCCTCTAAACCTTTAGAGAGACACAAAATACTGGATTAATTCAGTGGGACAGGCAGCATTTCTGGATAGAAGGAACGTTTCAGGTCAAGACCCTTCTTCAGACCCTTTCCTGTCCATAAACCTATCCCATCCATCTTTGGTATAAACTAGCATCTACAGTTCCATCCTATCACAGTGTATGTTGAATTGTTCTTGTACTGTGAAGAATTACATAAATCACTCAGACCAGATGTATCATAAAAGCATATCTGTGCATTGCTGCTGTCAATATTTAACTGATGGAATCACGTTTTATACAATGTTCAAATAGTTAAACATCTGACAAAGTGCCTTAACATGTTAGTGACCCTGTCAATCTTAACAGGGTTGCTAACATCAGACTAATATACACAAACTATACTGCTTACTCTTACAAAATAAAGATATAGTCATATAGGATGGAAACAGGCCCTTTGGCCCAACTTGTTTATGCCGACCAAAGTGGTCTACGATAGTCCCATTTGCCTGCATTTGGCCCATATCCCTCTAAATTTTACTATACATGTACTTGTCCAAGTATCTTTTAAATGTTGTTATACTACCTGCCTCAATTACCTTCTCTGGTAGTTTGTTCCATGCCCTCTATGTGCAAAGGTTTCCCCTCAGGTTCCTATTAAATCTTTCCCATCTCACCTCAATCCTGTGTCCTCTGTTTTTCTCATTTCCCTACTCTGGGTAAAAGGCATTCACCGTATCTATTCCTCTCATGATCTTTTACACCTCTATAAGATCACACCTCATCCTGTGCTCCAAGGAATAAAGTCATAGCCTATCCAATCTGTCCCTATAGCTCAAGCCCTTGAGCCCTGGCAACATCCTCGTAATTCCCCTCTACACTATTTCCAGCTTAACGACATTCCTCTTATAGGACGGTGGCCAAAACTGAACACAATATTCTTTATACAGCTTAACCAACGTCTTGTACAACTGTAACATAACATCCCAACTTCTATACTCAAGATAGACACAAAAAGCTGGAGTAACTAAGCGGGACAGGCAGCATCTCTGGAGAGACGGAATGGGTGATGTTTCGGGACGAGACCCTTCTTCAGACTGAGAGTCGGGAGAGGGAGTCTAAAGATATGAAATGGAATGGAATGGACTACTTTAATGTCACATGTGACTTGGCACAGTGAGATTCTATGCTTGCATACCAAATGTATACAAAAAGCAGCCTCCCACGGCGCTGACAAAGTTACAAAGCATGCTGGTTCCCCCCCCACACACACACCAGTTCCCCATGCCGGGTCCACATTGTGGAAGGGTAAGGTGTGAAAATGACAGATCAAAGCAGATGATGCTAAACAAACAATGGTTCACTGTTAGCTGTGGGGGAAGGTGACAACACGGCATACAATTGGTAATATTTATTGGTAATTGGTAATATATGAGTCTGAAGAAGGGTCTCGACCCGAAACGTCGCCTATCTCCTTCGCTCCTTAGATGCTGCTGCACCCGCTGAGTTTCTCCAGCTTTTTGTGTAACCCTCGATTCTCCAGCATCTGCAGTTCCTTCTTTAACACTTTGTCCACTCCACTGCGATATCTCCTCAAGGTATGCCTACTTTGAAGAAGTTCTCCTCCTCCCTACGAAGACAGTTTCACAACCTCCTCTCTAACTGCTCCCCCTCTGTGATACCCCCTTCCCTCCAACTCTACGACCACATCCTCACCCAGACTCGATACCACAGCCACATCTGCTTCCTCGGGGGTTACACAAAAAGCTGGAGAAACTCAGCGGGTGCAGCAGCATCTAAGGAGCGAAGGAGATAGGCGACGTTTCGGGTCGAGACCCTTCTTCAGACTGGTCAGGGATCAGGGAAACGAGAGATATAAACAGTGATGTGGAGAGATAAGGAACAATGAGTGAAAGATATGCAAAAAAGTATTGGTGACAAAGGAAGCAGGCCATTGCTTCCTCGGGGCCTGCCTGCGCCTCCATCTCATACCTCGTGGATTCCAGCTCCAATTCCCTGCCTCCCAGTTCGGACCCCAGCCAGACTATCGGTACCGACTGGCCATCCGCCGCCACACTGTACAATTCTCCAACCGGGCATTAAGATCCACCCTGGTTGCAATGCGCCGGCACCAGCAGGACCTCGCATTGGCTCTCCCGAATCTTCGGGCCTCACTCACCCAGACCTGCAACGGACCCCAACTACACTATATCCTCCGGAAGATCCACCGCTTCAATCAGCAATTCCTGTCCCATCTTACCTCCACCAAGGACCTGAAATTAGCCCTCCTCCAGGCCGTTCCAGCTAACGACAATCCCCGACTCGACCGCCCGCAGGCCCCGGGCCCCAACTCTGGCCCGAGCCGCCGGCCTGAGTCCCCCGACGCCATCTTGGCCACCAGGAGCACCTCCAGGACTCACCAGGACGTCGCCTTCACCGACCTCCACGCCGATGCTGCCGCCGACCTCCACCTGCCTACCGGTGATGCCCAGCCCCGCTGCCTGCCCGGTAACTCTGTTTATCTCACCCTCCCCGATTCCACCGCCCATCACCAGCACAACGCGACCGCCGAACCTCGCCGTCCGCCGGGACCACCTACCCTCATCGCCGCACCGGGCCCATCCAGCATCGCCGTTGTACTGGGCCCGCCGAAGACCCAAGCCGCACCCGCCTCACCTTGCATCGCCGCCGGACCGGGGCACCCCGAACATGGCCGCCGCACCGCACCCCACTCTTCTCGCCGCCTCACCGGGCGGGCTGAACCTTGCCGCCACACCGACCACTCGCCCACCGGGACCACCCACGCATCGCCCGCCGACACCGACTCCACTGCCCGCGGACTCCTACCTTCGGGCCCGCCGACCCACGACATTCCACCGCCCTCCAGCAGCCCGCAGCCGTCGCCTCACCTACAGACTGGACTGTGCAGCGGGCCTGAAGCCTCCACGTTGCTCACTCCTCCCACCACTCTGTTATTAACGGAACTGGGTCCTAGTGCCCTTCTCCCCAGCCCCGGTGACCTCAGTGGCTATTCCACTGGGTCTTCCCCATCCCCCTCCTACTATGTAACCCCCGCTCTTTCCCACGCACACCACAGCCCCCATACCCCCCCACCCCCTGACCACCCTCCACCCACCCACCACACAACGCTCCGTCCTCAGTCCACTCACCTGCCTTCCTCCAGCCACAACCCCCATCCCTGCCGCGTGTTCACCATCCCCCCGGACCTCCCCCTCTCCGACACCGAAAGGTCGGTCCTCAGCAGAGGTCTTACCTTTGTCCCCCTCCGTCCCCACCTCAATGAGTTTCGCGCCCACCACGACTTGGAGCTCTTCTACCGTCGCCTCCGCCTCACAGCGTTTTTCCACGGGAACAAGTCCTCGCCCCCCACTGATGATCCCTTTTCCTGTCTCCCATGTACCCCCTCCTCGTGGACCCCCCCTCGTGGCCCTCCAGCTTTAGAACTCTTTATTCAGAACTGCCGTCGGGACATCAACCGCCTCGACTTCTCCACTCCCCTGTCTCACTCCAATCTCTCCCCCTCCGAACGTATTGCCATCGACTCACTCCGCAACAACCCAGACTGGGTTATCAAACCCGCCGACAAGGGAGGTGCTGTGGTAGTCTGGCGCGCCGATCTCTACAAAGCAGAGGCCACGCGCCAACTCTCGGACACCTCCTCCTACTTACCCCTGGACCATGACCCCACTGACGAGCACCAGGCCACCATCTCGAGCACCATAACCGGCTTCATCAACTCCGGCTCCCTACCCCCCGAGCCTCCAACCTCATCGTTCCCCAGCCCCGCACAGCCCGATTTTACCTTCTCCCCAAAATCCACAAACCCGACTGCCCCGGCAGACCCATTGTCTCTGCCTGTTCATGCCCCACCGAACACATTTCCACATACCTTGAAAAAAAAACAGTCTGAAGAAGGGTCTCGACCCGAAACGTCGCCTATCTCCTTCGCTCCTTAGATGCTGCTGCACCCGCTGAGTTTCTCCAGCTTTTTGTGTAACCCTGGTAATATTTAATCAGGAGGCCAGTAGAACTAGTTAGAGAACTAGGATGGGGGAGGAAACGGAGGGAGAGGGAAAGCAACAGTTATGTGAAGTTAGAGAAATCAATATTTATACCAAAGGGTTGGATAGGCTGAGTGAATGGGCAGATGCATGGCAGATGCAGTATAATGTGGATAAATGTGAGGTTATCCACTTTGGTGGCAAAAACATGAGGGTAGACTATTATCTGAATGGTGGCAGATTAGGAAAGGGGGAGATGCAACGAGACCTGGGTGTCATGGTACACCTGTCATTGAAAGTAGGCATGCAGGTGCAGCCGGCAGTGAAGAAGGCAAATGGTATGTTAGCATTCATAGCGAAAGGATTTGAGTATAGGAGCAGGGAGGTTCTACTGCAGTTGTACTGGGTTTTGGTGAGGCCACACCTGGAGTATTGCGTACAGTTTTGGTCTCCAAATCTGAGGAGAGACATCCTTGCCATAGAGGGGGTACAGAGAAGATTCACCAGACTGATTCCTGGGATGTCAGGACTTTCATATGAGGAAAGATTGGATAGACTCGGCTTGTACTCGCTGGAATTTAGAAGATTGAGGGGGGATCTTATAGAAACTTACAAAATTCTTAAGGGGTTGGACAAGCTAGATGCTGGAAGATTGTTCCCGATGCTGGGGGAGTCCAGAACAAGGGGTCACAGTCTAAGGATAAGGGGGAATTCCTTTAGGACCAAAATGAGGAAAACATTCTTTACACAGAGAGTGGTGAGTCTCTGGAATTCTCTGCCACAGAAGGTAGTTGAGGCCAGTTCATTGGCTATATTTAAGAGGGCGTTAGATGTGGCACTTGTGGCTAAAGGGATCAGGGGGTATGGAGAGAAGGCAGGTACGGGATACTGAGTTGGATGATCAGCCATGATCACATTGAATGGCGGTGCAGGCTCGAAGGGCCGAATGGCCTACTCCTGCACCTATTTTCTATGTTTCTATGTACGTTGCCCAAGCTCAAGGCCACAACTGATGAAGGCCAATGTGCCATAGGGTGGTCAAAAGCCTTCTTGACCACCCTATCTACCTGTTATGCTACTTTCAGGGGACTATGTACTTGCACTCCTGGATCCCTCTGCTCTACAACACTCCTGCACCCTAATTCTAAAGTGCCAGCCTGTTTATTTGATGTGTTGTTCGCAGACCACTCTATCTGAGCTACAAGGAGGGTGATATTCAGCCTTGGCCTTCATTTACTCATGTGTGCAACCTTCTTGCTGGATCCTCTGCCCCACAGGCATCGAGGCAAGAAAATTAGGAGCCAAGGGACTATGAAAATTACTTGGAACTATGGCCATCTCAAAAGAGGTTTGTTTATGCAAAACATGAGTTGGGTA